>JAJTUV010002702.1:0-90000 GCA_021653895.1 Mastomys natalensis | reverse complement strand
ATTTGCAGTGAGGAGGCAAGGTGAGCTAGAAGTCAGAAGTTTGCCATCTTTATTATTTATCAAAGGCATCTTCCTTCCTTCCTTCCTTCCTTCCTTCCTTCCTTCCTTCCTTTCTTTCTTTCTTTCTTTCTTTCTTTCTTTCTTTCTGTTTTTCTATGTGTATGTGTGTCAGTTAGAGGTCTGACCAGCTCCTATACCCTCACTAGAGCTTGCTAATTGGCTAGATATATTGTGCAGTGACACACACAGATCTTCATGTGTTGGGTTCCTTTACACTGGCATTGCAGGTATGCATTAGGCTTTATTACCTGGGTATTGGGGATCTAAACTCAGGGCCTCACACTTGCATGGCAAACACTTTGTCAACTGAACCATCTCCCCAGCTCCAGTTTTACCATTTTACCTGCTACTCTGTCCTATACATCTCCTCCTCTTAACATTCTTGGGGTCACAATCTATGCGGCAAGAAGTCAAGTTTGACTATCCACTCACCCTTGAGAAGTCATTTGAAACAACCCAAATAATAGTCAAAACTAGAAATAGTATGGTCACTTAAAGAAGAGGGAGATAAAGAACTTTAATGACTGTCCACCTCCAGTCCGTCTACCTTAGAACATCTTGAAGCAAGATTGAACTTAACTATGGAAGCAGGGATATGTACACCCAACATACCATGGACTCATCAATTGTTTGTCAGGGTTTCCATGTCATCCTATAATGTGCTCTAAAAAGTTGTAAATCTCTTTTCCTAGAGAAAAATTCTCCTCTGGCATTTTCTTCTCTGAACATGAGACTCCTGGGAAACTATTTATTTTTTTAAATCCATTATTTCCGTAGTCTGTGTTCAGAATGGGAGACATGGATGTCTCTTCAGAGTGCCTTCTCTTCTGCCAGGGTAGTTACAAGTCTCCCTTCTCTCATTCTCTCTTGTCAAAAACATAATAACAAACACTCCTTTTCTCATTCAGAGTGGCTCAAAATCCATTTCTGTGTTTTTATCATCCATGTCTTAAGGTCTTACCTTCTTCTTCACTAGTTTAAGATTTCTTTCTAAGGACAGCTTTTCCTCGGGATAGCTTTTCCTCAGGATAGAAGCTGAAATAACAGCTGAATCTGCCCTGGGACCAGACACAGCAGGATCCAGAAGCCCAATCAAGCAAATTCCATCACCACTCCTTCACATTCACAGTGACCTCAACAGAGAAAACTCAGGTTTAAGGATATTCATTTTTTTTTTCTTTTTTGAGACAGGATTTCTCTGTGTAGCCCAGGATGTCCTGGAACTCACTCTGTAGACCAGGCTGGCCTCGAACTCAGAAATCCGCCTGCCTCTGCCTCCCAAGTGCTGGGATTAAAGGTGTATGCCACCACCGCTCGTCAAGGATACACATTTCTGGCCTCACCTTTAAGTCTAACTAAACGTAACTTGCTAGTATCCTGCTCCCTCCATGGTATAGAATTCTTTGAACATAACTTAATACCTATTATATACACAAATTTCCACCTTCCCCATTGTACCATGAGTAGCAGGACAAACAGAGTTTGGTCCCTAGAGCCTAATAAACGTAGAAAGAGAAAATCAGATTCCACAAAGCTGTCTTCTGACCTCCACATTCACATTGTAGCACATGTATCCCCAACAGACAGACAGATCGATGACATACAGACAAATAGACACACACACATAATAAATAAATAAATAAATAAATAAATAAATAAATAAATAAATAAATAAATTTTTTCTTCAAGTCGACCAACAACAGAACAGTAAGAAACTTCTGTAAGAGCTACAGTGATCTCCAGAGGGTTAAGAAAGGACTGAACCACAACCTGTCCGTCATACACCTATCAGTGGCCTGTTAAACCCAGACAGTTGGGCCACCAACAATGGATACTTTTGGGACTTGTGTGAACTTTTCAGGCACTTTTTCAATTTGTTTGAATTGACCTTGTAGACAAGGTTTGTTAAGTTGATGCTTTACTGCCATCTTCTGGGAATGTATGGTAATGAATTCCCTGCTTTACCAGTGAATGGCAGTTGCTCCTGTTTGAGCAACTAATGAGGAGGACGATACACTTCCTGTTTCCATGACCTCTGGATACAGCACCATCATTGCAGGGTTCAAGTTATTAGCTATGGTGGATCTTCATATTCAAAGCATAATAGAATGTCTACAACAAAGCCCACCTTGTGAAATGTGGAAAGCAGTGCTCTCAGGGTTCATCAGACTTCCATGTTCCAAATTCATAAGCTGGAAAGAGGAAATAGACCTTTTTATTTTTCCATTTTGAAAATATTTGTTGTATGATTATTATTGTCTACCCAAATTTTGCCTGTCTTCAGGATCTCCTGGGAACTATCCCAAAAGTTTCTCAAACCCTCTTGCCTGTCACCTCTCCTCTTTATGAAAAATTCTGTGACCTGTCCCTCTTCTCTGTGGCTTCCTTCCTTCCTTCCTTCCTTCCTTCCTTCCTTCCTTCCTTCCTTCCTTCCTTCCTTTAGTGCATTAGCTTCCTATGCATGAGTGCATTAGCTCTCCTGCTCCCTTCTATGTTCATTCAGGCACATAATGAGCCTTTCCTGAGCTAGTGGCACATCAGCTCAGACCCATTCACAACTACCCACCAAACCAAACTGAGGGACTCTATACAGTCTTTTCAACTAGGATTTCAGCCAACAGGGGAAATCAATCCAGAGCTTCTTTCTCCAAACTTGGAAGGCGAGGCTCAAATCTGTGTCCCAAAAAGCCAATTCTTCCACAATCCAATCAGAACAGCCAAGTTAAGAGTGTAAACAAGAAAAGAGAGATTTATACAATGTGGCCACATTGTATAAAGGAAGAGAACAAGGGACACCCACAACACACACAGACCCATCTTCAGAGTACTGAAATGAGCTTAAAATTTAAACAGAGGGCCAGAAAGATGCATTTCTACATAGTCTCAGTTCAGGGCACCCTTGTCTATTGTTGGTCCATTATTGCTCTTCTGTAAAGTCTGACAGGCTAGACTCTTTCCTGGAAAATAAAATTCCTTAGAAAAAAAATTTCCTAGAAAAAAAAAAGTTGTCCCAAGCTTTCCCTCTTCTTAGCATGATATTCCTGGGGAAATACAATTTTTTGAATCTCATTCTTTTAATACACAACCACTCTGAGAGGCACAACCATCACTTTAAAATAGATTTGTCACAAATATGACCAAAGTATTTTGTATGAAATTCTCAAAGCATTAATAAAATATTATTCTAAATTTAGATTTCTAATAAAACAGAGTATATTAACCTTGTTAAAGATAATTTGATTTTTTCTGTCAATATTAAACTTATAATGAGCAATTATCAAGCTTAGAATAAACAAAAATATAAACAAAGACACAAAAGAACCTTCATCCTTGCCAGGCCTATGCTTCTAGATATGGCTTAGGATTTCACAGATTCTGTAGACATCAGAGATGATTGACTATAAGAGAGTTCTAGAAAATTTTGGTTTGCCTAAGTAGAATTTTCTTCAACATTAAATGTGAATGTGTGGCTGGAGAGATGGTTTGGTGGCTAAAGGCACTCTTTTTGACTTCCCAGTTCAGGTCCCAGAACCCATTCCTAATGGCCTGCCACCATTGTAAGCCATCTCCAGGAATTTGATGTCCTCTTCTAAGCTCCACATATACCCTCACGTGGTTTACATCACACAAACACACACACATACACACACACACACACCACATCACATAATTAAAAACAAAATAAAGTAGAGCTTTTAAAATGTCTGTACTTAGGTATTTTCTAGTTTGCCACAGTCTGTCTTGCTCCTTCATTTCTAAGGTCAGACCCTGTGCCTAGCTTGTCTGGCACTGCAGCTGTAGCAGGAGTGTTCATGGTCGGGATGGAGATTTCTGAGCTCATTCCTTTGGATAGACAGAAACTGAACATGCAGGAATAACAGAAGACCACGTTGCAGAGAAACAGAAAATGACAGCCTAAAGCTTAGAATTCACTGTATGGACACTGACTTGGGACATTTTTTAATGGTCACAGAGTCTTCCTCTTTTTTCCTTTATTGGTCGTATTTAGATACATACCTTCATTCCCCCATGATTTCTCTTCATAATGTCTTCCAAGAACAACAATGTTACCATCTCAGGGAGCCTATTTTCACTTTCCTTGTATGCCAATCTCCCTCTAACTCTCAACCTGAGAGTTTATGTATGACACAAGTTGTTCTGAGTTCAGAAAAACAGTGGAGTGGTATTTATTTATTTATTTATTTATTTATTTTAGTATTGTTTTATTTCATTTTATATCTGTCTTACTTAGGGTTTTCCTGCTATGAACAGGCACCATGACCAAGGCAACTCTTATGAGGACAATATTTAATTGGGCGATTACATAGAGTTCAGTCTATTATCAGCGTGAGCTGCATGTCCAAGGTTGAGGAAGTGATCCATGTTCCAAGGCAACGAGAAGTGCTTCTGGAGTAGATAGTTAAAATCCTACAGAAATCTCTCCAAAGCTGACACTCTAACAGCACATTCCTAATGCCATTCATGACTAAGTATAAAAAGCAAATTCTAAGGCTGTCACTTATCTAACTTCTAAGCCTCCCAGTACATATTAAGTATTGAAAATTAGATGTTTCCTTGATACTATCTAAAGCATACCTTGAGAATTACATAGGGCAGAGAAGCTCATGTAGAGCACTGTTGCTCTTCAAGGCATTACACCTGCTGTACAGTGCTTAACATTGATCACCGGAACCATGCTTTCTAATGGAAAACAGCAATTACAAAGTATATATACAGTAACGTATTCATAAAATAGTCTTTAAAAAAAAAGTGGATATTCAGTCATAGGGTTATGCAAGTCTCACTTCTCAAGGTCCTTACAAATCTACGCACATGTTTGCAGTAACAGTGCAGGATTGCACATGGATGGAGGTCAGAGGGAAACATTGTTCCCTAGGCACCATCTGCTTTTCTTTTATCAAGACCTGGTGTTTCATTGGAATGGAATGTGCCAAGTGGGATATGTTGGTGGGATATGGGGACCCAAGCATCTACTCAACTTTACTTCCCCAGCATGGAAATTACAAGTGCACACACAACACACTATTTTTTAACAATGGGTTATGAGACTCAAGTACTTGTCACTACCCATGCAAAACAAGCATTTACCAACTGGAATGTCTTGTAAGCCTATGCTCACAACTTTTCATAGCTGGGAGAACCTGTGCTAGCCCCCATCACAGAGGAGTACTTCTCAAAAGAAGAGTGGCAGTTGTAACTCATAAAGTAGAATAACTGGGACAGTATCCATTGGGGATTTATGGGCTAGAAAAGCTGTAACATCAAGGAGGTATACTTCTGACTCAAATTTTCAACCTCAAGCAAGGAAGTAACAGAAGCCATATCTGAGGGATGAGATTATGCAGGTAGTCTTAACTGTGGTTCTGGCCCTGATCACTAAATGAAAGAAGCCCAGGGATCCTCAATAATCATTCTTTCTTGGACTCTTGCAGTCTCTTTGGACTGATTGGCCAGTTAGGGATCAGAGGAACTGTAAGCCCCCACCTCAGGCCAGAAAGTCTAGTCAGAACTCATTAAGTATTCCTCAAGTATCTTCTGAAGGATTTAAATGTATGAAAATGTTTCAGAAGCCCTGAAGCGAAGAGGAGCACACAATAATCTTGAGATGGCTTCATTTGGGTTTGTCTTTGATGTTTTATACAATTTGGGCTAGAGAATGGTTACATGGGTAAAAATTCCTTCTGAACAAACCAGAAAACTTAAATTCTAGCCCCAGAACCTACATAAAAGTTGAGTATGATGATGTGTTCTTGTAACTTAGTTCTGGAAGCCAAACACAAATGGACCTTTGGGAATTGTTGGTCAGAAAGTCTAGCCAAAATGGCAAGAGGTAGGTTCAAGGAGAAACCCTGTCACAAAGAGTAAGGTAGAAAAATGGCTAACACATTTTTGTTTCAACCTCTGGTCTCCACATGCACATGTATACACTACACTCGAGGTAGGGGTAAAGGAGAAGAGTTTTACAAAATTTGGCATAACTTAGTCCGTGGACATACCTACCCCTATCTCATGCCTCATCTCCCTGATTATATGACAATGCCCCACCCACCCACCCACTCACAGTTCCCTGTCCTGTCATTTCCCTACACTGTAGCATCTAGTCATCATAGGAACAAGGGCCTTTCCTCCCACTAATGCCCAACAAGGCTGTCCTCTGTTACATATGTGGCTGGAGCCATAGTTCCCTCTATTTTGGTGGTTTAGTCCTTGGGAGCCATGGGGGTCTGGTTGGTTGATATTGTAGTTCTTCCTATGGGTTGCAAACCCCTTCAGCTCCTTCAATACTTTCTCTAACTCTTCCATTGGGGACCCTGTGCTAAGTCCAATGGTTGACTGCGAGCATCTGCCTCTGTATTTGTCAGGCTCTGGCAGAGTCTCTCAGGAGACAGCTATATCAGGCTCCTGCCAGCATGCACTTCTTGGCATCCACAATAATGTCTGGGTTTGGTGTCTGTATATGGGATAGACCCGCAACTGGGGCAGTTTATGGTTGGCTTTTCCTTCAGCCTCTGCTCTACACTTTGTGCCCCTATTTCCTTTAAACAGGAGAAATTCTAGATTAAAAATTTGAAGATGAGTAGGTGGCCCCATTCCACAACTTCTGGATTTGCCTAACCTCTGGATATGGTCTCTACAGGTTATCCTTCCCCTTTATTGGGCATTTCAGTTAATCACATCCCCATTGTGTCCTGGAAGCTTCTTTGTTTCCTGGTTTCTGAGACTTTCTGGTGGCTACCCCCCAGTTCCCCATCCTCCATTGCTCTACACCTCTGTTCAAATTCCTCACCCTCTGTATATCATCAAAAGCTCCTCCCTGTTGTGGTAAATCTCCAACCCAAGAGGACTGGTCAAAGAAAACACAACTCAATAATTATGAAGATGTGCTGCACACCTAGATTGGGTAGATTCACCACTACACTACTCTATTCCCCAGCTATGAGACCCTTATAACTTGAGGGTTTTCCAGACCCTGCATTTGTCCTTCTACCTCTTCTTCCCCATCATCCTCCTCCATCATCCTCTGTCATCTTCTCTCTCTTCTCCTGTCTCCTTTCTCTCTTCCCACCAACCTTTATCTCTCTTTTCCACCTCCCCTTCTTCTGCCCAATCACTGGCTCCAGCCTTTATTTTACAAATTAAGGTGGGCAGAAGGTTTACTAAAATTCACCTGTATAATGATTCACTCCTCCTCTGCAGCCCTTCCCAGGAAAGGTGAATTAACATCAAAATACAAGGCTGGGGCTATCCACAACACCTCCCATACCTGATCCTGCCCCCTTTTTCCCCCTCTACCCCCTCCCTTCCTCCCAAGTCTCTCCTACCATCTACCTCCTGTTGGGCTGTAGAAGGGCATCTTGGGTTAGCATGGGTCTGGGACCCCAAGACTGCAGGTGTTTGGCCACGCCCCTAACCTGTCAGTCACTTAAGACACAGGTAGAGGGTGTGACTAACAGGCCTCTGCCTCAAGAGATTTACATATTAATGAGGCCAGGGGCATAGATAATTAAATTATTCTTCCCCAGTTCCTCCTCTTTCGCACTCCCTATATAAGCTACTTCTCCCCTGGCTCTGGGGCGGGGGGGGGGGGGGGGTGCACCCACATCCAGATCCAACTATCTAGTCATGGACAATACAGCTTTGATCCCTTGGACTCCATGTGTCTTCTGGGCCCGCTACCAACAAGCTTCCAGCCTCTGGAACCCTAGACCTTCTCGAGTATGTGGGAACCCGCCCGCGGAAAAGCCCCCAGAACTCCATCACTGCCCGCCCTGAGGGCCACCTCTGCCACCAGCCCTCGAGTTGCTGCCACATGCCCCCCCTTAACACCCCCACCCCACATGTTTTTTCCCACAACCCTCTGTATTTTGTTCCCTCTTCTAAGAAGAACTAAAGCACACACACTTTGGTCTTCCTTCTTCTTGAGCTTCATATGATCTGTGAGTTGTATCGTAGGTATTATGAGATTTAAGGCTAAGATCCACTTAACAATGAATTCATACCGTGTGCCTTCTTTTGTGATTGTATTACCTCACTCGGGATGATATATTATAGTTCCATCCATTTGCCTGAGAATTTCATGAAGTCATTGTTTTAAATAGCTGAGTAATACTCCATTGTGTAAATGTACCACATTTTCTATATCCATTTCTCTAATGAGGGACATCTGGATTGTTTCTAGGTTCTGACTATTATAAAAAAAAAAAAAAAAAAAAAAAGGTGCTATGAACATAGTGGAGCATATATGTGTCCTTGTATATGTTGGGGCATCTTGTGTGTATATGCCCAGGAGTGGTGTAGCTGGGTCCTCAGGTAGCACTATGTCCAATTTTCTGGGGAACCACCAGATTGATTTCCAGAGTGAGTGTACCAGCTTGCAATCCCACTAACAATGGAGGAGAATTCCTCATTCTCCACATCCTCCTCAGCATCTGATGTCACCTGAGTGTTTGATCTTAGTCATTCTGAATGGTGTGAGGTAGAATCTCAGGGTCATTGATACGCATTTCCCTGATGTCTAAGGATGTTGAACATTTCTCTAAGTACTTCACATCTATTCCATATTCCTCTGTTGGAATTCTTTATTTAGCTCTGTACCCATTTTTATAGGGTTATTTGGTTCTCTGGAGTCTAGCTTCTTGAGTTCTTTGAATATATTAGATACTAGCCCTCCACTGGCTATAGGATTAGTAAAGATCTTTTCTCAATCTGTTCATTGACATTTTGTCCTATTGACAGTGTCCTTTGCCTTACAGAAGATTTGCAATTTAATGAGGTTCCATTTGATTGTTGATCTTAAAGTACAAACCATTAATGTTATGTTCAGAAAAATTTCCCCTGTGTCCATATGTGTGAGGCTATTCCCCAGTTTCTCTTCTACTAGGTTCATTTTATCTGGTTTTATGTGGAGGTTCTTGATCCACTTGGACTTAAGTTTTCTACAATGAGATAAAATTGGATTGATTTGCATTCTTCTACACGCTGACTGACAGTTGAAACAGCACCATTTGTTGAAAATTCTGTCTTTTTTCCGCTAGATGGTCTTAGCTCCTTTGTCAAATATCATGTAACCATAGGTGTGTGGGTTCATTTCTGGGTCTTCAATTCTATTCCATTGTTTTATTTGCCTATCTCTGTACCAATACTATGCAGTTTTTATCAAGATTGCTCTGTAATACAGCTTGAGTTCTGGGATGGTGATTCCCCCAGAAGTTCCTTTATTGTTGAGAATAGTTTTTGCTATCCTGAGGTTTTGGTTATTTTGAATGAATTTGAAAATTGCTTTTTCTATCTCTATGAAGAATTGAGATGGAATTTTGGTGGGGATTACATTGAATCTGTGAATAGTTTTTGGCAAGATGGCCATTTTTACTATATTAATCCTGCCAATCCATGAGCATTGGAAATCTCTCCATCTTCTGAGATCTTCTTTGAATTCTTTCTTTAAGGACTTGAAGTTCTTGTCACACAGATCTTTTTATTGCTTGGTTAGAGTCACACCAAGAGATTTTATATTGTTTGTGACTATGGAGAATGGTGTCTTTTCCCTAATTTCTTTCTGAGCCCATTTATCCTTTCAGTAGAGGAAGGGTACTGATATGCTTGAGTTAATTTTATATCCATCCACTTGGCTGATATTGTTTATCAGATGTAGGAGTTCTCTGGTTGAATTTTGGGGGTCACTTAAGTATACTATCATATCATTTGCACATAGTGATATGTTGACTTCTTTCTTTCCAATTTGCATCCCTTTGACCTCCTTTTGTTTTCTAATTGCTCTGGCTAGACTTCCAGTACTATACTGAATAGGTAGGGAGAGAGTGAGCAGTCTTGTCTAGTCCCTGATTTTAGTGGGATTGCTTCAAATTTCTCCCCATTTAGTTTAATATTGGCTACTGGTTTGCTGTATATGCTTTTACTATGTTTAAGTATGGGTCTTGAATTCCTAATCTTTCCAAGACTTTTAACATGAAGGGATTCTAAATTTTGTCAATTCTTTCTCAGCATCTAATGAAATGATCATATGGTATTTTTTTCCTTTGAGTTTATATTATATAGTGGAATACATTGATGGATTTCCAGCATCTCGGGGATGAAGCCTACTTGATTGTGGGAAATGATCATTTTGATGTGTTCTTGGATTTGATTTGCAAGAATTTCATTGAGTATTTTTACAATAATATTAATAAGGGAATTTGGTCTGAAAGAAAGTTCTCTTTCTTCGTTGAATCTTAGTGTGGCTTAGGTCTGGTCTAAAAATCATCTGCTCCTGGGCTTGCTTTTTTTTTTTTTGTGGTTAGGAAATTTTTAATGACTGCTTTTATTTCTTTAGGGGTTATGAGACAGGTTAGATGGTTTATTTGAATCTGATTAACTTCGGTACCCAGTAACTGTCTAGAAAATTTTCCATTTCATCCAAATTTTTTCAGTTTTGTATTAGGATATGATGTGGGGTTTTTTTTCTATTATTTCTTTGGTTTCTCGTGTTATCACTCCATTTTCCTTTCTGATTTTGTCAATTTGAATATTGTCTTTGTGCCCTCTGGTTAGTCTGCTAAGGGTTTATCTATCTTGTTGATTTTCTCAAAGAACCAGCACCTGGTGTTGTTGATTCTATTTATGGATCTCTTTTGTTTCTATTTGGTTGATTTCAGCCCTGAGTTTGATTATTTCCTGCAATCTAGTCTCTTGGGTGTATTTGCTTCATTTTGTTCTAGAGGTTCCAGAAGTTCTGTAAGACTGCTAGTGTATGCTTTCTCCAGTTTCTTTTTGGATGCACTTAGAACTCCGAGTTTTCTCCTCTTTGCACTGCTTTCATTGTTTGCCATAAGTTTGGCTTTGTTGTGCTTTAATTTTTATTACATTCTATAAAGTCTTCAATTTCTGTCTTTCTTTCTTCTTTGACCAAGTTATCATTAGATAACAGTAGAAAGTTTTTCAACTTCAATGTATATGTGGGCTTTCTGTTGTTTTTGTTGTTGTTGAAGACCAGCCTTAGTCTGTGGTGATCTGATTGGATTCATGGGATTATTCCAATTTTCTTGTGTTGGTTGAGGCTCTTTTTTGTGTGTCCAATCATGTGGTCAGTTTTAAAGAAGGTATCATGAGGTATTGAGAAGAAGTTGAATTCTTTTGGTTTTGGGTTTGAAATGTTCTGTAGATGTCTGTTATGTCCATTTGGTTCATAACTTCTGTTAGTTTCACTGTCTCTCTGTTTAGTTTCTGTTTGCATGATCGTTCTATTGGTGACAGTGAGGTGTTAAATACTCCTACTCTTTTTGTGGGAGGATCAATGTGTGATTTGAACTTCATTAATGTTTCTTTTACAAATGTGGGTACCCTTGCATTTGGAGCATAGATGTTCAGAATTGAAAGTTCATCTGGGAGGGTGTTTTCCTTTGATGCGTATGAACTGACCTTCCTAATCTTTTTTGATAACTTTTCATTGAAAGTAGATTTTATTTCAAAATTAAAATAGCTACTTCAGCTTGTTTCTTGAGACCACTTGCTTAGAAAATTTTTTTCCTGCCTTTTACTCTGACGTAGTGTCTGTTTTTGTCATTGAGGTACATTTCCTGTATGCAGCAAAATGCTGGGTCCTGTTTACATATCCAGTCTTTTAGTCTATGTCTGTTTATTGGGGAATTAAGTCCATTGATGTTAAGGCTATTAAAAAACAGTGATTGTTGCTTTCTGTTGTTTTGTTGTTTTAGGTGGAATTATGTTTGTTTGACTATTTTCTTTTGGGTTTGTTGAAAGCACATTGCTTTCTTCCATTTTCTAGGATGTAGTTTTCCTCCTTATCTTGGGGTTTTCCATCTATTTTCCCTTTTAGGGCTGGATTTGTGGAAAGATATTGTGTTATTTTTGTTTTGCCATGGAATATCTTGGTTTCTCCATTCATGGCAATTGAGAGTTTTGCTAGGCATATTAGCCTGGGATGGCATTTTTGTTCTCCTAGGGTCTGTATGACATCTGCACAGAATCTTCTGGCATTTAGAGTCTCTGCTGAGAAGTCTGGTGTAATTCTGATAGGTCTGCCTTTATAAGTTACTTGACCTTTTTCTCTTAAAGCTTTTAATTCTTTCTTTGTTTTGCACATTTGGTGTGTTAATTATTATGTAACAGGATGAATTTCTTTTATGGTCCAATCTGTTTGGAGTTCTGTAGGCTTTGTGTATGTTTATGGGCTTCTCTTTCTTTAGGTTAGAGAAGTTTTCTTCTACAATTTTGTTGAAGATGTTTGCTGGCCCTTTTAGTTGGGAATTTTCATTCTCTTCTATACCTATTATTCTTAGGTTCAGTCTTTCATTGTATCCTAAATTTATTGAATGTTTTGAGTTAGGAGCTTTTTGCTTTTCTGTATTTTCTTTCACTGTTTTGTCATTGTCTTCTATGGTATCTTCTATGCCTGACTGTTATGTCTCTTGTATTTTGTTAGTGATGCTTGCATCTATGACTCCTGATCACTTTCATAGGATTTCTATTTCCAGTATTGTCTGCTTTTGTTATTTCTTTATTATTTCTATTTCCAGTTTAGATCCTGGATAGTTTTGTTCAATTCCTTCACCTGTTTGTTTGTGTTTTCTTGTAATTCTTTAAGGGAATTATGTGTTTCCTCTTTAAGGGCTACTGCCTGTTTACATGTCTTGTCCTGCATTTCTTTGTGAGAATTATTTATGTCTACTTAAAATCCTCTATCATCATCATCATGTAATGTGATTTTAAATCAGAATCTTGATTTTTCTGGTGTGTTTGGGTATCCAGGGATTGCTATGGTGGAAGAACTGTGTTCTGAGGATGCCACATAGCCTTGGTTTCTCTTGCTTATGTTCATGCACTTACCTTTCATCATCCGGTTCTCTCTGATGTTACCTGGACTTGCTGTCTCTGACTGTATCTTGTCCTTCCTGTGAGCTTGCTAGCCTGTGATCTTAGGTGTGCCAGCACTCCTGGGAGACCAGCTCTCTCCAGGTGTGATTTGAGTGGAGAGAGCTGTGGCACTGTTTCAGCTCTGAGCACAGATTGAAAATCAAGGAAGTATTTTAGTTATTTTTTTTAGTAAGTAGAAATCTGGAATCTGATCTTTTTATCTCTATTTGAAGCAGCACATGTATCCAAACTAATTGTTTAACGATATTGCTTTTTCTTAATGATTTGTAAGGCCACCTCTGTTGAAAGTTCCCAAGATGCCTCTTAAGGGAACCATGTCCAGATGAGTCAGATAGATTGCTGAAACCCTAGGCTGTGCCTGTCATTCAATCTGGTCTTAAGAAAAGGGCAAGTACTCTCTGCTGGGCTGGTTTTTGGTCTTTTCTTTATAAATTATTTTTCTGTGTGTGAACAACTATGAACAGGGAGGAGGTTACAAGAGTTTGAGGTTGTATATATCGATGTAGGTATGTTTACCCTTGAAGAGTTGTGTAACTTTAATTTTTCAAAACCCATTTTTAATGATGGTTCTTAAATAGTTTATTCTCCTTTATCCTGCCACTTACCAGTGGTAGTGGGAAAGAAATGACATGGGGAAACTGGACCTCTCTAGAAATGGTTCTTTGGAGCAACTCCCCTCTGCATTGTCAGGAAATCTTCAGTTCAGTTCACAGGTGTCAGCAGTGGCAGCTTGATACACTCACAAACACTTCCTGGATACACTAGCAGTCCAGTTCAGTAGAGTCTGAATATAGCAAGCACAAATCAGCAGCAGTGTCATGACCTATCAGAGACAGCCAGGCCTCACCCATAGCACAAGTCAGCTGCAGGAGGTTACCAGGAGGAATGCCAGGAGATGTTCTTGGCTGTGCCACTCTCAGCAAAGTGAAGATCAGTGAAACATTAGACCAACCTTCCTTGCACAGCTAGTTCTCTAAGTAAGCCTAGCTCAGCCTCTGTTACTGTCCATTGAGTCATTTATACTATTGCAAATGTCACTTGTCCTCCACATGTCTTGCCTCTGCACTCATCTTGCTTCAGCATGAGCATCTGTCTCAGCTAACATCACTCTTCCAATCAATTGAGAGGGTTGGTGGTGATCTAAATGCAACTTCTCATGTTTTAGTGGCAAGCACTTTATCCAGTTAGCCATCTCTCTATCTCCTCTACTAATAATATATTTTCTTTCTTTTTCTCCCTTCCCTCTATCATCTCTTTACCCATCTTCCCCTCCCTTCTTATTTATTCTAGCCCTTCCTGCTTTCTTTCTTTCCTTCCTTTTCATCCTTCATTTCAGATGGATATATATCAGAGCCTGGAGACCTGTTTTTATGCATGACACAGTATCAAAATGGAGCAATTCTACAAGTGAATGTTTGGAAAAAAAACAAAGAATACAAACTATGGCTGATTCTGTTATACTTCTTTTCACTGAGCAGGGTGAGCTGTGCTCACTTAAGTTCTGTTTAGAAGAGATAGATAGTTGGGACTATTAAAATCTACAGTGCTTGGCTTGGTTCCTGGTTATTAATGTCTGCTAATCCCTGTGGATATATTTTCATATTCCTGGATATATTGGATGTTTCTGCAGTACATATTGGAAGTTCATGCAGTATATATTGGAAGGCCTGTTGTTTATTGACAAGGGCCCAGTAAAGACACTGATCAATCTTAAAAATAAATAGATAAAATGGAAAGGTCACACTCTGGATCAAGAGCTCTGATTATATTTAGAATTGCTGAGTTATTTATTTTGAGTTGAGAGAAATTCTCCCTGTGGCGGTATCAGGAGATATGTGGAGGGCTCTGCTTACTCTCTGTTGTCCTTCACAACTAATGTTTGGTTATTCATACTGGTGCCCTGCTATTTGAACCCAAACCTCATGTTAACACGTGAACCTGGACATGGCTAGCAGGGGAGAAGCATTATGGTTAGTATCAAATGGTAACAACCCAAATTTAGAATTGCAAAGAAAGAAAAAGTTCAACTGAAAATCTGTCTAAATTAGGTTTCACTGAAGGCATGTCTGTGGAGGATTATCTTGATTGATAATTAAAGTTGTAAAACCTTCTATGAGTGTAGCACCACATTCCTTGGTTTTACATTTTAAATAGTAGACACATTAAAAAAAAATGCTAGCGTGAGAAAGATGACAAGCAAGGTATTTGACTGCTAGTATTCTTTTCTGCTTGTGACTATGGATGTGGGTTATTTGACTATATTCCTTGATTTCTCCAAAAGCGTACACTGTCACCTAGAATTGCAAGCTAAATAAAACTTTTTCTCTCCCAAGATGGTAACAGAATGAAACTAGAATAAAGGGATAGTGGGAGTCTTTGTTTATCTTTCCAACATGGCCACATTTAATATTTCTCCCATCTCCACTTTTCTGTTACATGTCTGCGTAACTGGCATATTGAGGAGTGGTAGCTAAGTCTGGCTTATTACGGTTGTAGAGTCCAAACTCTGAGCCCACAGGACCCAAGAGACATGAAGGAAATATCAAAGGATGATAAAATATACAGCACCAAGCTTTGTTTACTTAGTACCTGTCACATTTCTCAGAATGGGTGAACTAATGAAGTCTAACATTACAACTTACTGAAGTTGAGGTATGGTTGATTATTTCATTAACTCATTTCTATTTCTTCATGAATTCTTTAAAATAGTTATGGCAATATTTTTAGAAAGTGACTTCATCAAGATTTATTAAGAAACAATAAATAAATTAAAACAACATATATTCAGGCAGCCTGAGGATGCAGGTCAGTGTTAGAGCAATTATCTATCATAAAAAGTCATGAATCCCATCCCCCACATAGTTAAAGCATGTCTTCAAAGCATATAATATGATTGTTTGATATAGGTATACTTTGACTGATTGCTGCGATCAAATTAGTATACCTCTCCCACAGTGACCTTGTATGTGTATGCTTTTGTACATAGATCACTTAAAATCTCTTCTCTTGGAGGAATTTCAGTAAACAACAAAAAAATTACTACATATACTCGCCATGAAAGGTTATGTTTTAATCAAATATCCTTAAAGTAGTTCATTTAAAGAACAATTGTACTGAGGACATAGTTCAGTACAATTGCCTATGTGATAGCTCACTCTGTTGGGCAATATTCCTATAGATCAATATGAAGATAAAGGTTCTTGAAATAATGCTATTTAGATGAATTAATGACTTTATGGAATTACTGATTTGATTTTAATAATCTTAGAAAGTTAGTTTGATTTAAATAATTTTGGGAAATTGGAGGAGTTGATAGAAATTTTAAAGTTAGAATCAAGAATAGAATGTTCCCATTCCTCCTAGAATGACAGGTGCTGTGTGAAGTAGAGAGAGGAGTACAGCAAACATTCAATCATTGCAGGTGTGTAATAATAGTAGCAAGAAAAATAGGCCAGGGAAAAGGTAGTAATCAAAAAAAAGCATCCACTCTAGTATGGGCCTTATTTCCTTGATCTTGTAATCTAGGGATATAGTAACAGGTTTTTAGTGTGCAACAAGAAATAATAAGATTAAAAATAAGGAGTAAATAATTTTATCATCAATATATGAACAGAGAACTGTTGATTAGCTGGTCTAGCTTATCAAGACATGAGACAGATGACCTGTTCCTTATTAAGTATAGATTCTTGTCAACTGAGCATAGGGATAAATCTCCTGGTATAGATTTAGCCTACTTAATCTTTGTTAATCTATGACAGAGTTATTGCTTTTGGGTTACAATGGGCTTCTGGAAAGAAAGATGAGAATTATTTAGTTAGACATAAGTTTCAAAAAAAGAAATACATACTCAACAATAGTATTGTAATTTCCTCTGGTGTAGTGATTTTAATCTGTTCTTGAAGAAAATGTTTTTGTTTTGTTTTTTGTGAAACTTTGTCTTAAGTGATATAAAAATGGATTAAGAAAAAAAACCCTCTGAAACCTGCTTTCACTTTAACCACTCTATGTGTGTGGGGGAGGGGGTGTTTGTGAGTTTGTGTGAATTTCTTGGCTTTCTTTTCTTTAATAGCTGGCTGCCATCTGCAGTAGTCCCTGTCAGGTGCTGTCAGCATTTATCCCCTTCAGCTGCCATCAGCATTTATCCCTAATCACTGATACAAATCTCACTGTCTGACTCAGTTTACCTTGTGGTGTCAAAGCTGTTTTTGACAACCCCATGGACTCACTGGCCAGTTAGTGTAGCCTAATTGATAAATTCCAGATCCATAAGAGGCCCTGACCTAAAGGCAGTGGACATTTCTGAGCCTACATTGGAATGTGTACCCTGACCTTTAATTGCTTGTGTGTGTCCTAACAAAAAGATTTCAAAAAATAACATTGGGAAAATATTACTTTCAATACTTTTACTTTCAATACAATTACTTTCTTAAAGACTCACATGCAAAAGAACAAAGTAAGGCATTGGATAGGTCATGCAACAAAGAACTTTGGTGGACTTTATAAATGACATAAGATGCATAAATACAGAAGTATTAGCTTGTTCTTTCTTTCTCTCTCTCTCTCTCTCTCTCTCTCTCTCTCTCTCTCTCTCTCTCTCCCCTCTCTCTCTCTCTCTCTCAGGAGACTTCAGAAACACTTCAGGTTATACTGGGATTCTATGAATAACAAATGACTATAACAGTCTAGAGTCAAATCCCTGTCAGCCAAGCTAATGGACAAAGAAAAAGAAACAGAACCAAGTCCTGTGAGAAGGGCCCAGTTGTCACTGCTTCAATGTTTTGTAAGAGATAGAAGGAACTCACCATAGATCATGCAGTGACAAGTTCAGCATTACAGACCACTGTTCTCTTTGGGTTCTTCTCATACTCTACACCAATTGACCAAACTGCTTCTTCTCCTTTATGCTGAAGGAGAAGAATTTCAGATGCTGACAAACCAAGCCTTCTGGCCCTCTCTGTGTTCCTCCTCTGAGTGTTCCCTACACCCAGCTCTCCATGATCCTTATATGTTGCTTAGCATCCTCCTACTCCCTAGTCTGAAAAAATGTCAGTCATCACCATCTGAAACATTGATGCAAGTCTCAGGCTCCCCGTCATGCTCTTGACTCCAACATATGCTGTCCCTTTCTTTAACCCTGTTGTGACTCTTTTTTTCTAAAATTCAATGATGATAATGCAGAACAGAGATCCTGTGACCCTCCAAACTCAACCTATGGGGATAAAGAAATGGCTCAGCAATAGAGCAATTGGTGCTCCTTAAGAGGACCTGCTGTGTTTTCAGGCACCTACGTGAGACATTTCATAACCACACTTGTAACTCCAGCTCCAGGAGATCTTCTGAACTTTGAGCACAACTGACACATAGACACATGTAACTTAAAAATATAAATATCTCCTAAACCTTATTGTAAGGGACTTGGGAGATGGCTTAGGTCAGCAAGCTTGATGAATTGCAATAGATGGCCATGAACCCATAGAAAAAGCAAGGCACAGAGGTTTGTACCTGCATTCCCAGGATTAGGAAGACAGAAACTTGTAGATATGAGGGTGGCAGCAGGTTCAGAGAGAGATCCAGTGTCCAAAAGTTTTGTATACAGCCTTTACATGCATTCACATGTACATATACTCACAGGAACATATACCTACATAAGAACAAAAAAAAGAAAGAAGAAAAATGACCAGCCATCATGTGACTATGACTTTAGGGTACTTTGCAGATAAGTAATTTAATTAGAAATATTAAGATGCCCAACATTAAATATTTAAAATCATGCTGTTACCAAAATTCATTTTGTTTCTTTACTCTCTTTCTTAATTTTTTGAGAAAGGTTTTACTGTGTCACTCAGAATGGTTTTGAATTTGTCATCCTCCTGTCTCTGTCCCCTGAGTCCTGGGACACAGATGTCTACCAATATGCTTTCTTCCAAAATTAGTTTGTATTCTTTCTGTGGCCTCAGAAGAAAATCATTAAAGTTAGAAGAGTAAAAGCCCACAACTTTAATAATATACCTCAGAAAAATACTAATCCTAGCATCAAAAGCAATTAGAAGACCAGGTGTTGTTCTTTTGTAAACCCCAGAAAATTATCAAAATAACTCAACTCTCACCCCATATCATTTGTATTTGCTTCATAAATTTGATGTTTACCCTATCTCATTTCCCTCTCTGCCCTCAAATATATCTCTATTGTTCTGTTAGTAAAATTTGATATGGAGGGAAAATACAGCCTTCAAATATTTAATCTGAGCTTTACAAATAGAGTAGTAATGAAAAAGTCAGATGAAAATCCCTTGTTATAATAAACAGGAACAAACATGAAGCTAGGAAATCAGCTAGAATAATGAATTCTATATTGTTAATCGAATCAGTTGTGTGATTTGAGCTTCAGGCCCATGTCGTTTTTGATTTGGTTTCTCCTCTGCGTGGATGGGACTTGTCCATTTTTTTTCTTCTTTTTTTTTTGAAGTTTTGTGTATGTGTGTGTGTGTGTGTGTGGGGCATCTTTGTGTATATGTGTGCAGGGTTGTGTGTAGGGGTAGGAAGATTTCCCCCATGAACACTATCCAACAGGACTCTCAAATCATCCCTCAGCCATGGAAGTCTTAGAGAACTACTCAATGAGTCTACAGATAATGGTACAAAATTGTACCAGGAGAGAGCTGGTGAAATTTTCTTTGGGAAAAGCTGCCTAACACCAAACCTAGCAACCTGGGTTCAATCCAGAGGACCCACATAGTGAAAGGTAAGAACAGATTCCTGCAACTTTTCCTGTCACCTCCACATATGTCTCACACACACAGGTTAATTTTGATCTTTTGTTATGTATTGTAATGCTAAATTCTGGCCTCCAAGGCCTGGCTGCTCCCAGAGCCAGAGAATTTGCATGTGTAATATGACCTATCTTCTTAATGTCAAACTATTGGTTAAATAAAGATGCTGACAGCTAATAGCTGAGCAGAAGAGACACAGCTGAGTTTTATGATTCCTGTGTATGTGGTCTGAGAAAAAGCATGAGGGGAAGAAGAAGAGGGATAGAGAGAAGAGGAAGAAACCATGAAGTAGGTGAGTCATAAAATTATGGTCATGAGGGTTAAGCAATTGGAATTAAGAGCTGCCCAGATGGTATCTGGAAAATATAGAACAGGGTTAATGAATAGGAAATAGATTCTAATATCATAGAGGATAGATATCTTCCCAGCTCTTATGAAGGCTTATTATAAATATAAACATCATTTGACTTTTATCCAGAAACTAAATTGTCAAAGGTAGGGTAGAAGCCCTGGATTGAAATTAGAATATTTCTATGACTCAAAATAAATAAATAAATAAATAAATAAGCCAAGAAAATTTATTGATCCTTCAAATTTCAGATGACCTGGAGCCCTGTCTGTCCCTGATGTACAGGAGCTACTGACAGAATCTGGCAGAGAGGAAATGACCGTACATCTTAACCTCTGTGGTTTACAATACAAACAAACAAAATGAACGCAGGAATAGGACTTATAGGAAGGTTGTTTTACAAAGGTAAGACAGAGTCTCAGATGTTGGGGGAACAATCAAGATACATTGTATGCTTTTAAGAAATGATCACAGAATAAGCTTAATTAATTTGAAAAAAAATCTCAAAAGGGCCCTTGCTTCCAACCACCTGACTGCTGGGAAGTTCGATGTGTGAGACAGATTTTCTGGAATTGTCAATTTATGATGAATTCATTGAGGCATAATCCCAGTGTAACACTAGGAACATTTGCATAGATAAGGAACTCAGCCCTGAGCATGGCCAGTTACAAAAATAATATTTCATCAATAAATAAATATACTAGATTGTAAAAAGAAAACGAGATTCCTGATTTCTGTGGATTTAAACATGGGAAGTGGGTGGCTACAAGTAAGATTTCTAAGGATTTAGGCAAGTTCTGCCTTTGGACATCTTGACGAAACATTGGCATCATCTTGGGAACCTTTAAGTAGAGGTTTTTGGTTTTTCTAATTTTTTGTTTCTTTGTTTTTAATCCCATAATGCTTTAAGTAAGTCAATAATTTTGTGTTGGGCCACATTTGTGGGCATCCTGGGGCACTGGAAATGTGACAATGTACTATTCAGAAATGAAGAAGGCGCCTCTGTGGGAATGACTCCAGTGAATCGATTAGTTGACTCACAAACATGAGGATGGGAGTTCATTGATCAATGTCCTCAGAACCCACATACCAGCCTGCTAATAATCATGATATTCTCAGGGTACTGTCCAGGGATCCTAAGTAAGTTGGAACTTTTGAACTGTGATTTCAGAAAGACCCTACCTCAATAAATAAAGTAGATATCAATAAAGGAAGAACATCTGATGTCAATATTGAGACTCCACATGCATATTTACATGCTTATTCCTATACATATTTGATATACAAACACACACACATACACATGACACACACAGAAAGGGGGAGTGAGAGACAGACAGAGAGAGAGCGAGAGAGAGTGAGAGAGAGAGAGAGAGAGGCACTGATGTACCCAGACATCACTCAATCCATCCACCAACACCGGGCAGCATCCTCAACTCAGGATCCCACACCCCCCCCCCACACACACACACACACAACACCTCTCTCTTTAGCTTGGACAAGATTCTGTGTATAAGGCAAGAAGAAGAAAGACACACAAAGAAAGAGACAGAGACACACAGACACACACACACACACCACACACAGAGAGAGAGTGAGAGAGAGAGAGAATATCAAAGACGCAGCCTCTCTCAGGCTGCTATGCAAACTGAGGTTGAGTTTCACCTGTACACTATTTTATCATTATCATTCAGTCTTACTTTTGCACAAATGCAAGGTAGACAAGACTAGTAACCCAGAAGAAAAACAGTCAATTTGATCTCAGCACCTCAGACCCCTTTCTGCCCATCTGGTGTACCATTCAAGGCAAACAATAATTGCATCACAAACCAAGGTCTAGGTACGTTTGATCTGAAACATGCATTGTGTGGAATGAGTTGCAAGGGAATTCATACATTTGCTTTCTCTTTCCTGCTGACAACATTAATGATTAATGGCTTTATTGTTGAAGTCTGTGGATCACTGAGTAAACTTTTAGGTCAGCAAATTTTTCATCTGTTTGACTTCAGTATATTTGTTTTCTCTGTGCTCTCCATAGATGTCAAGGTTCACAAGAGCATCCTTGATGGTATGATTCCATGTGAGTGGTACAGTCACCACAGACACAGAGACAAGGCACTGATCACCCCAGTCACATGTTACAGCATTTTACTTCTGGTTTCCTCCCTCCTGACAAAACCTCCCCTGAGCTTGGAAATGATGTAGTGCATAATCTATTTGAAGCAGGAGCTTGGAGACTACAGTTCAGAACCTCTACATATGTGTAAAGATTGAATGGGCCTGGCAGCCTAGCTGTCACTCAGATAGCATGAAACCCCAAGAGGAAGCTGGGTTGCTTGAGTGGCTGATTCTCCAGCTCTGTGATCCATGGAGAAACACTGCCTTAATGAATATAGTAAAGAGCAACCAATAAACAGAATCAATCCCAAATCCAGGGGTCCATACATATGTGGACCTACACATATGTGGACCCATACACATACAAAACATATGTACTTATGCAAAGCACACATACACACATATGCACACCACACATACCTATACATGACAAAAAATAATTTCTCTAGGAAGCCATGTCCACACTAGTTGAGAAGCCATGAGCCAAACAAAAGGATTCTAGTCCCCATCTACTGCAGATTAAACCTAGGGCTAGTACCAGACACAAGTTATGGGCCAAATCCAGCCACAGGCAGGCAAGCAGCCAACCATGTATACCCTCTACTTAGATTCTGAAGGAAGAGATCAGCTCAGTATATCAGTGGTGGTGAAGAAAACCATTATCGAGTGGCAACCACTCAGGCTGGGCTGAGGATTCCTTGGATTTATGCAATTAGATATGCCTAGAAAAGCCAAGATGGGAGTTGTCTGTCCAAAATAGGGAGGCAGAAATAGATACCACCAGCACTCTATCTACTAACTAGTACCAGACCATAGGTTCCCTGAGGGAGTCAAGAATTCACACCCCTGGACTTCCTCAGACTGTTCTGTGATATAACACCAACTCATGCATATGAACACTGAGCTCACGGGACAATATACCAGGCTACCTAGGGTGACAATGATGAGTTTAAACTAAACAATTATCTTGGATAGGCCATAGATCCCAGAAGTTTGTGAAAACATGAGCACAGACATTGCTTTTATGATGTCATTACCACTGAAGTCAGAAGTCTTGGGGTAAAGTAGGATACTCTCATTTAATATGTGTGGACTCATCTAACTCCTGGAAGCCTCAAATGGAAATATGGACTTTCTAAAGAAAGAACACATCCGCAAGACTGCCTTACAGAAGACCTGTGGTATACACATTTCCAGAGATTCACACTCTGTGGATCTCAAACTCAAGACTGCAACAAGTCCTCCCACCTGAAATTATTCACTGTTCTGCAGATATCGGACTTGTTTGCTGAACACACCACTCAATCTACAAAGTGAAAAATGAAGTGGTCTATTAGAAAGAAAAGGTGTACCCAAAGTTGCCCTCTGGACTCTACACACATCCACATATGCATATGTATGCACAGATATATGTACCTACATGCATTGTTGGAAGAACCAAGTTCTTTACATTCCAGGAGCATTAAGCATGCAGGATTTTCCTGCCAACGGGGAAAAAACTGTTTTTTCCACCTAGAAAGCAGGAAATTAGAGGTGATTACTAACCTTGTGACCTGTATTATCTGCTGGCTAGGCCATATCATGGTTACAAACAGGACCAGAGATAGCTACTATTCCAAATGTCCATTACATTATCTGTATAGCCAGGGAATCCCCCCAAGCTCCCATAAACAGGAGTGGATGTAGATAATAGCCCAAGTGACCTCTATGCTATCTGTATAAATGAAGTCATGCTAGATCCTTTTCTAGTTCCCAAAGCTAAGATGGGTAGCCATGTTCCCGTGTTCTGGGAAGAAATGACATGTACTTTGAATTCATTTTTGATATAATTATGCCTACTTGTGCACTGGAGATTATTTGATACCAGGAACCTTTTTTTTTTTTTTTTTTTTTTTCAAAATTGTACTGTGTTTAAATACGCTGGGAAAAAACTGAGTAACATCAGACTCCCAAAATTTGATCCAGTCTTAGTCAGAAGAGACATAAGCAACTTTGTTTTCTCAAATGTATATTATTTTGATGTATTCAAGGCTCTCTAAAGCCTGAATAATAAAAAACAACTATTAAGAAGGCCCAGCAGATTTTAGAAATGAAGACTATTGTAAAGCAATGGGGGTGGGGGAGATGTGAGTTATAGAAGCACCCAGGTAAAGGAAATATAAGCAAAACAAGTTGTCAGATTTCCATTGAAGAAATACTAATTATATTGTCAAATTTTATCAGAATATACAAATGCAGTTTAGTATTACTAAGAGTCATTTCCACCAATGCAAATATTTGTTCCTTCTGTTTTTATATTGCAGCTGGAAACACGGGCTCAGTATCTCTAATCTGAAAATCCCAAATCTAAAGTAAGGACCACTATCTTTAAAAGGATACATGCAGTTCTTGAGAATCCTCTCAGTTGCTACAAGTACATGAGTGGCTCCAGCATCTTTTCATCATGTTGCTTTATTGTCTCTTTTGCACATGCTTCTGTCATGATATAATCTTCAATGTTGTGATGCAGCCATATGTCTCTCTCAGAGGCAGAACTGAAAAACAAACATATGTGCATATGTGTGCAACTAACACATTCCATTTCTCCAGGAAGTAATCTAAGATAAACTAAGATACAAGAAACTTGTGTAGGGCTTGCCACTCAAGCATGACGACTGGAGTTCCATTTTCAGTATATTTGTAATGAACCCTGGCAAACTGATACTCGCTTGTAATCCCAGTACTCTTTAGACTGACATAGGAAGATGCCTGATGCTCACTGGCCTGACAGTGTTGTTTAAACAGTGAGTTCCAGGTTCTAGTGAGAGATTATTTATCCAAAAATAAAATGCAGATGATACCTAAGGAACAACACTTAAGAGTTGACCTGTGGTTTCCATAAATATGCACACAAACATGCAAATGCACATTTACATATATACACACATGCACACACTCACACACAAACAGATTCTCTCTCACACACACACACAAACATCTTAATATATACACACATGATCTCATACATGCACAGAGAATGATGTTTACTATGTTGACGTCAATGATTCTAGATTACTGACAAGCTAAAACAATACTGTATCCTTGAGTAAACACAAAAACTTTGACATCCAGTGTGCTTTGTCTACTCAAATTTTCTTCACTTATTAACAATTCAAGTACATAAATTAAATGCCTCTATCTCAAGACAAACAACTTACTGGCCTCTTGTTACAGACTAAATCAAATTATTGGTATTTACCAACTTCAGAGAATAAAAATTATCGAACATCTTAGGAGCTCAATTGTCTACAAAGAATGTAATTTCAGCTAAAGAAGCAGGATATGATGTGCTGGCCAGTGTTTGAGATGCTAATTATGCCAGTCATCTAATATGAATTTATTATTAATATCAGCTAACATTTACTGAGCCTTTATTATGGCTGGCCAATATGCTAAGCACTGACATTAACTTCAACGCTGTGAAGGAAGCAATTACCTACCTTCATAAACAAGGGCCAGGGCCAGAGGAAATCCCCACTGTGTTTACTAAAGTTAATCTACAATATTATTGTCTTCTAAATAGATGTCCCTGGAAGTCAAGAGACTCAAATCCATGCTCTAACAAAGGGCATGTGATGGGCTGCGCAGGGGATCAAGTGGTAAAGTGCTTAAAGTACAGAGGACAACTACCAAAATATACATAAAAACTCTGAGGATGCCAGCACAAGCCTTCAGTAGCAGTACATGTTTGCAATGCCAACCCTAGGATAGTGAACACAGTAGGACCCCCAAAGTTTGTCATCTAATCATTCTAACAAAATCAACATGCTCTTGGTAAAGTAAGAGATCCTATCTCAGAAAAGAAGCTCCTGAAAGTTGACAGCTGAAATGTCTTATGGCCAACACATGTGGACACTTGCATAATTGTACGCACAAAAAGTGTTTTTGAGTTTGAGATGAGAGTCAAATACTTCATAACAAAAGACCTATAATGGAATTAAAGAGTGTCAGTCAAGTTGATTTTGGAAATAAAATAATCATAGGAGCACGTTTTGAATAAATAACTTAAAAAAAAAAATCTGTAATAGTGTGGGCCAGTGGACCTTGCCAGGAAACTTAAGTTGAGAGAGTTAGAAGCCCCCTTTTCTGGAACCTCTTAGAGTATATTAGGAGGTTCAGATGCTTCTGAGCAGGTTTGACCTGCTTCCTGTCATGTAAGCATAGCTCCTCATGAAGAGAATTGTGACTATCAGTTATGTAGGAACAGTGGCCAACAAGCCCCTCCACATGCAAATGAGGCATACCTAACATCTTAGACCAAGACAATAGAAAGAAAGCATCTGTTGTCAGACCCTAAGCCACATCAAAAATGTATATAATTTCCTACCCAGAAGGAATATAGGTGTGTGAGAATTATTCCATCATCTGAGAGCATCTGTAGTCTAAGGGTTATAATACTTCTTGGGGAAGAAAGTGATCTCCCAAAGCATTTGCTGCTGGAAAGCTCCTCTGCACCTTGTTTGCTAGTTAGTGCTGATGGAGCCCTTTGCAGACTTGCACAGTGTACCATCTCATGAAGCAATGGCACAAGGCTGGAGCAGGGCCATCAGTAGCACTTCCCTCTCCCTGCTCACACCCTCTTCCCTTCACTTGAATGCTCCCTCAGTGCCAGAGATTTTCACAGGTAGTGTTCAGTACACAGACTGACATAATAGTACATATCCCACTGGTGACAGGATGCTGTGGTAGAGGAAAATGGACTGTCAACCAGTTCATAGTAACAAGAATGTTGTTTTGTCAAAACCCAGTCATACAGCAGAATTACAGTGTTATATGGTATTTTTTCACTTTTCTTGACTATTTACATCTCTTTCTCAATGAGAAAATACATCTTCATCAACTCAGATATCTTCAAGGAAAACTTGTAAGATTTCAGCCTATTTGTCCTGCTAATAGGAAGTTGTCTGCAAATCTGGAAGGGACTTTGGATTATAACATTACATAAAATGACATGAGCCCTGATAGGGTCTGTCAGATTATCATGGACACTTGTATGATTCTGAGTTTGAGTTACTTTTGTCAATATACTAAAGGGAATAGCCAGCCAGGAATGGTGGCTCACTCCAATTCTATGATTTCAAAATCTGAGGTCATAAGATTGCAATCAATACTTTCCTTTAAAAAAGAAATAAAGAGAAATAAACTGGAAGTAATAACAATAGTGACTGTGTTGTTGTGTTGATTAGGTAACCATTTCTGCAGAAATGTAGCTATTCTTAAAAAAAAAAAAAAATTATAACCCTTCCTTTGGCTATCAGACTACTGCAAAACCTGACCCATAGAAATTGGAATTTAACCCAGAATTCTTTTTCTAGGGAAATATTGAATTTTGGTGCCAGCCAAGGAGAGCTTGCTTCCTGTAAAGAAATTCCATGCAGTTCTGACAATTGTCACACCACCTTGATTCTGAGGCTGCAAGAATGAGGCATTGGTAGGAGGCCTCACTCATTGCCAAGACTACTTAATTATACATGCCTCTTGCCTTTTACTAACCCTAAATGGCATGGAAGAACCCTAAAGACTTTCCCAATGAAACCACTGGATCTCTTTGTTTCTGTTCCCAATGTGACGATGTTGAATAAATCTCTCCTATTTTATTTTTGTTTCTTTGTCTTATACAGGATACATGGCTGAGCCTGGCTTATCTAGGCTGTCAGAGACCAGCCTCTTAGCCTAATAACTGTGATAATAGTTATGTACACAAATGTTTGTAAAGCCCTCAGCAGGAACCTGGCACATACTGAGCAGTCAAATGCCCATCACTATTTTTCCCATTACAAGAAATCACTCCTTAAACAAAAACAGTTGCTCAGCCAGATACTCTATTCTAAACGCCAGTCACATGGGAATAATCTGGCATTGCCAACTTTCCCTTGACTTTCAGGCTAAAAGACTCAGTGATCAAAACAATCTTCTTAAAAGGCTCACATTGGTGGGTGGCAGAACAATTTGCTCAGGTCTGTTCTTAGACAGAATGGTAGAAAATGGATGCTATAATGTAAGGGAAAAAACAACATTGCATCTGACCCCAAATATGGGGACAAGAGTCCTTCATAGAGAGGCTTGTATACTATCCCTTTCAGTCCAAGAACAAACCTGACTGAGAGGTGTACCCATAAAAAATATCATACTAACTCCACTGATGGTTTTTAATATTCCTGCTAATCATAATTCTGTCTTCACAGTTCTTGGTTTTCCTTTAGACAAGAAACTCCCCCCTCAAACAGGTGCATTGTGTTTTGCCTCCAACTTCATTTTTAAAAATTATTTTTATTTGTGTGTCTGTGTGCATGTGTGTATACACATGTGTGTGTTTGTGTGTGTGTGTGTACATGAAAGAACATACACACTACATGTTTCCCTATAGCTAAGGCCAAAGTCTCATGATACTGGAAAGTCCTGAGCTCAGTCCAAAATTGTGGACTCTATTTGTCAGCCAGGCATCCTTTTCTCAACATGAGGGATCCCAAACCCCACACCCTAGACCTGCTGAATATCATATAACATTGGTTAGATTACAGGTTCAACTTCCTTTCTCCAAACCCACTCAGCTAGCACCTGGATTCCTGAAATGCCTCCCAGCACTAATGAGGCATCTCTGTGCATTAACTTTCAGCCAATTACCTTTGCCTATCCTGCATATTCTGATTCCCCTTTCAGAAAACTATATAACCCTTTATTTACCTCAAGTAATGTTGATCACTTTTCACAAAGCTGATCTCACATATCATTATTACAATTAGTACTCTTAGGTAGTCTTATTCATTGATTCTTCTCCTTTTGTTCTTCTGCATCAGTGGCTAATGATCCCAGGGAGATGGGAGACCTACAACTAAATATGTGTAAAGTGCCCTCAAAGGCCAGAAGAGGAATTAATATCTCCTTCCAGGGTGGAGATACATGCAATTGTGAGGCTGTTCATGTGGATGCTGAGAACTTAACTTTCGGTACTCCAGAAAAGCAGATGTACTGTTAACTGCTGGTCTCTAGTCCTTGTTTGCACCTTCATAATGGGTGGTAATCACCCCTTAAGTCACTCTCATCAGACCTATACCAATATCATTACCATCAGGTTCTTCACCAAAATGCCTCAAGATTTTCCATGGCCTCTATATGTCTCACTCTAGGCAAAAATTTCTGGGGCTTCTTCTGAATTTCTCCATCCATGACTATTTGTGTGTGTGTGTGTGTGTGTGTGTGTGTGTGTGTGTGTGTGCAGACATGCATAGGAATGTAGGAATGTGCACAAGCCAGAAGACACTCTAAGAGATTGCTCCTATGGGACCATCCACATTCTTTTTGAAACAGGGTCGCTAACTGGCTTCAAACTAACTGGCTCATCAATAAGCCCAAAGATCACTTGTCTCCTTCACCTCAGCACTATGTTTAGAGGAGCACACAATTGTGCCCAGTTCTGTTCCCATGCTACCATGGATTCTAGGGGTTACATTCATTTTATTGAGGTAAATACTTCACTGACTTAACTAGCACCCCAAGACCTGCCCACATCATGGCTCTTAATTCAAAGTTTTAATTATAAAACTAATCTTATTGTAATTAGCTTACAAATAAATGCAAGAAATTACTTGCCCAAATCAGCAAAGACACTCAAACTCTTCATCCCAAACAGCTCCTAGCAGGGCTGCCATATTTAGGGACATTCCCTTTGAGCTAAAGGCCAGCAATAAATGCCTTCTTTTCAATTTTAAGAGTATTTCTGTAGTGATCTCTAATGAACTCCTTTCCAACAATCTAAAAGGACTGGTAAGATCCCCAAAGGCTGAGATGATGCCGGGGTGCTAGGCATCTTAGATACCCTCAAGAGCAGGACAGTAACAAAGACAAAAGTTCCTGGGGGAAGAACACCCTGAGATGTTTCAGGGTCCCATAACCTTCTTTAGCCTATAGTTCTGCCACCATAGAAGCTCCCCACACCTCTACTCTAAACCAGGAAATTGCAGAAAGGCATCTTAACCTGTGGCCTTTGGAGATAAATCTGTTTTTGGCACCTTCTGAACAGAACACTTAGTAAAGACTAAACATGGCCCCCATTATGGTGTATAAAATCCACATGATATATTTCTGGGGTCCATGGTTTAAGTCTTTGTGGTGGCCACCTCTGGCTGTCTTTATTGTTTGCCTGTCTGTTTGTCTTTTTGTATGAATCTGTTAATTCTGTTGGTTGGAGAAACAAATCTATACTGGGAGCAGGAAGGAGCAGTCCCAAGAACAGTGCTAATATCACCACCTCTATCCACACAGTAGAACATAATTTGTCCAAGCTTTTGGACCCCCTCACTCTGGTGGGAGGGAGGTACTGCACTGCACTGCACATGCTAGCTAGGCTAAGCAAAACCCACTGAGGCTTTTGATGGCAATGATGGATATGTTGGACTTTTTCACCCAGAAAAATCCAGAACTTCTATGAAATGGACTGGTCCTCTTTAGAGCCAGGTGGCCCAGTGAAGAATCTCTGACCACCCAGATGATTCAAGCCTTCTGGAACACTGTGACAAGAGATGCCAGACAGGCCATCCAATTTCCTTATATTGACCAGAGGGTTTTTTCTAGTCCAAGACTCAGCTCTTGGCTTAAAAATCTGGACCCTTCTGTTGGTGACCTGCATGTATATTGTTCATCCAGTGGCAGAGAAACCCAGACCTCAGCCTGGTCTCTCAGAACCACAAGAGGAAATTCTTTTTCCTATTTTTTATGCCCCAACATGGCAGCAGCCATGAAGGGAAGGGGGGATAAGATATAATGGTAAGCTTGTATTAGAAAAGGTAGCCTCTTCTACATCATAACCCACTACCCTCCAAACACATACCTCTGGTTATAGAGACTTTCTTTTCAACTTTAAGGGTGTTTCTGTGGAAAAGAATATACCTTCTTCTGAGCACCTCATTAATCCTTCTCCAAAACTGACCATATAGTCAGTCAAAAAGCAAACCTCAACAGAAGAGAAAAATTGAAATAATGCTTTGTATCTTATCAGATCATTCTGGATTAAAGGTAGACATCATCAACAACAAAAACAACAAAAAGCATCAATCCATTCTTCCAAATGCCTATCTAAATCCTCTGGTATATTCAACACATTAGTAACAATTTTACTAAATGATTAACAAAAGTAGCTGTCTTAACTTTTTGTGTCAAAGTAATTGCAGAAGCAGTGATGAAGTGCTAGCAATTAATGTAATTAAAGCTGTTATACCAGCAATACTCAAGCCCACTATACTCTTGCTTCTACTTAAAGCCTGACTCATTTCTTCTAGTACTTGCAAATTATTTTTAGAATACCAAGGTTCTGTGATACTAAGGGCACTAAAACAAAAGCTGACTGATAGACCTCTGTAACTGACATGTCAGATTTCAAAACACAAACAGAATTAGAAGGTGTACAATCAATGAAGCTTACATTAAATACTGTAAAAGAAACAAAAGAAATTTTAATTTGACAAGTAAAAGAGCCTTAACACATGTGCTAACACCTGTTTGAAATCCAGATCCTGCCCCAACTTTATTGACCAAGGACAAAGAACTAGGCTTTAGGCAGGAACCTGACTTTAAGCTAGAACAATGAAGTAATTTCTAGCAGAAATCTAAATCTTAGGCCAGACAAAGAAGTAATTTCAGGCAGGAATCTAAATCTTAGGCCAGAAAAAGAAGTAATTTCAAACAGGAATCTAAATATTAGGCCAGAACAAAGAAGGAATTTCAGGCAGGAATCTAAATTTTAGGCTAGAACACAGAAGTAGGCTTCAGACATGAAAATGACTTTGGGCTAGGACAGAGAAGTTGGCTCAGATATTTTGGTCATTCTGATAAGCCCTTAGAAACAGTAATCACAGGAGTGTTCACAGAATTTTGTTTATTGCCTTGCTTGTTCTTTGACTATTTGTGTTTATTGTCTTGCTTGTTCCTTGACTATTTGCATCTATTGTATTGCTACTCCCTCAACTTAGAACTGACTTGAATACTTGCATGTAATTGAAATGTTATAAAAGCAAAAAGGAGGAGGAAGGATGTGATAAGGGGTTCTAGGGAGGGGAAATGGGGAAAGGGGATGGCATCTGAAAGTAAATAAATAAAATATCCAATTTTTTAAAAAAAGGAAAGCCTACACAGTAGTGGAAACTAAATAATTCTCTTCTTTATGATCTCTGGGTCAGGGAAGAAATAAAGAAATAAATTAAAGACTTTCTACAACTTAATTAAAAATTAAGGAACAACATATCCAAATTTATGGGACACAATAAAAGCAATGGTAAGAGGAGAATGCATAGCACTAAATATTTCCATAAAGAAATTAGAAAGTTTTCATACCAGCAATTTAAAAGTGCACCCCAAATGTCTATAATGGAATAAGAATGAGAATGAGAATGAGAATGAGAAGGAGAAGAGAAGGAGAAGGAGAAGGAGAAGGAGAAGGAGAAGGAGAAGGAAGAACTGATTCAAATGCAATTCCCATAAAAATATCCTTATGTAGGCCTCCAGCAGAAGGTATGGTCCAGAGTAAAGTGTGTACCACTACACTTGGATTTGTAACTTGCTCTGTCTCAGGCTCACCTAGAACTCAGATCTACCTGCTTAAATCTCATAGAGTTAAAAGCCTGTACTACTTTTCGTGGGCTTAAGCGTTCATGGCCACTATGCCTCAAAATCTGTATCATATGTATATTCTCCATTTCTGGATTGTAGTACAACTTGGTTCATCAAATTGACAACCAGGAATAGTCAAGACACCAACCTTCCAGAAAGACTAATTAGGTACCACAACATCAGATACAAGAGACTTGTTCAATACTATCTCCACAATGAGGTCCTCAGAGAATGTCTGTTATAAGAATGAAACTTTTGCCTGGGGCAGACCCTTAGCTGGTCTGCTCCTGTGGAAACACTGGATCCTGAGACATCCTAGGGGACCCACTGCACCCAGAGCAGAGGGTAAGACACCTTGCCCACTACCCCACGCCCCAGAGTTACAACCGGGAGCCAGGAGGGGCTTAAGGAACAAGCAGGCATCCAAACCCCGCCCCTCCGGAATACCACTTCCTTTCCACCCGGACCCTGGTTCTTTTGCCTGGGGCAAACCCTTAGCTGGTCTGCTGCTGTGGAAACACCTAATCCTGAGACAACCTAGAGAACTTACTGCATCTAGAGCAGAGGAGCCTGGTCCTTCTGCCTGGGGCAAACACTTAGCTGGTCTGTGCCTGTGGAAACATCTGATCCTGAGACATCCTAGAAGACCTACTGCATCCAGAGCAGAGGGAGCTTAAGATCACAGGAACACAGAGACATCTGGAATCCAAGGAGATCTGACACAAGCAAGAAAACTGGAAACACAGACTCCAGTCAGACACAGTGAGCACAGGTAACACTAGAGTCAACCAGATGGTGAAAAGCAAGCGCAAGAAAACAAGCAACAGAAACCAAAGTTAACTGACATCATCAGTACCCAGTTCTCCCACCATAGCAAGCCCTGGATACTCCATCACACAGGAAAAACAGGACTCAGAATTAAAATCACTTCTCATGATGATGATAGAGGATTTTAAGAAGGACATAAGTAACTCCCTTAAAGAAATACAGGAGAACACAGGTAAACAGGTAAAAGCCTTTAAAGAGGAAACACAAAAATCCTTTAAAGAATTGAAAGAGAACACAGGTAAACAGGTAGAAGCCCTTAAAGAGGAAACACAAAAATCCTTTAAAGAATTGCAAGTAAACACAACCAAACAGATGAAGGAATTGAACAAAACCATCCAGAATCTAAAAATGGAAATAGAAACAATAAAGAAATCTCAAAGGGAGACTACTCTGGAGATAGAAAACATAGGAAAGAGATAAGTAGTCATAGATGCAAGCATCACCAACAGAATACAAGAGATAGAAGAGAGAATCTCATGCGCAGAAGATACCATGGAAAACATTGACACAACAGTCAAAGAAAATGCAAAAGGCAAACAGCTCCTAACCCAGAACATCCAGGAAATCCAAGATGCAATCAGGAGACCAAACCTAAGGATAATAGGTATAGATGAGAGTGAAGATTCCCAATCTAAAGGGCCACTAAATATCTTCAACAAATTTATAGAGGAAAATTTCCCCAACCTAAAGAACGAGATACCCATAAACATAAAGAAGCCTACAGAACACCAAACAGACTAGACCAGAAAAGAAATACCTCCTGTCATATAATAATCAAAACACCAAATGCACAAAACAAAGAAAAAATACTAAAAGCAGTAAGGGAAAAAGGTCAAGTAACATATAAAGGCAGACCTATAAGAATTACACCAGACTTTTCACCAGAAACTATAAAAGCCAGAAAATCTGGTCTGATATCAAACAGACCCTAAGGAACACAAATGCCAGTCCAGACTGCTATACCCAGCAAAACTCTCAATTACTATAGATGGAAAAAACAAGATATTCCATGACAAAAACCAAATTTGCACAATATCTTCCCACAAACCCAGCACTTCAAAGGATAACTAATGGGAAACGCCAACACAAGGAAGGAAACTACAACCTAGAAAAAGCATGGAAGTAATCTTCCAACAACCCAAACAAAGATAACTACACAAACATAATTCCACCTCTAATAACAAAAATAATAGGAAACAACAATCATTTTTCCTTAATATCTCTTAACATCAATGGACTCAATTCTCTAGTAAAAAGACGTAGACTATCAGACTGGATACATAAACAGGACCCAGAATTTTGCTGCATACAAGAAACGCACCTCAGTGAAAAACACAGACAATACCTCAGTAAAAGGCTGGAAAACAATTTTCCAAGCAAATGGACCCAAGAAACAAGCTGGAGTAGCCATTCTAATATCAAATAAAATAGACTTTCAACCAAAAGTTATCAAGAAAGATAAGGAAGGATATTTCATACTCATTAAAGGAAAAATCTACCAAGAAGAACTCTCAATTCTGAACATCTATGCTCCAAATGCAAGGGCACCCACATACATAAAAGAAACTTTACTAAAGCTCAAAGCACACATTGCACCTCACACAATAATAGTGGGGGATTTTAACACTCCGCTCTCTCCAATGGACAGATCGTGGAAACAGAAACTAAACAAAGACACATTGAAATTAACATAAGCTATGAACCAAATGGATTTAACAGATATCTATAGAACATTTCATCCTAAAGCAAAAGAATATACCTTTTTCTCAGCACCTCATGGTACCTTCTCCAAAATAGACCATATAATTGGTCACAAACAGTCCTCAACAGATACAAAAAGATTGAAATAATCCCTTGCATCTATCAGATCACCACAGACTAAGGCTGGTCTTCAATAATGACAAAACAAATGGAAAACCACATGCATGTGGAAACTGAACAATGCTCTACTCAATGATGACTTTGTCAAGGAAGAAATAAGAAAGAAATTAAAGACTTTCTAGAATTTAATGAAAATGGGAAACATCATACCAGAACTTGTGGGACTCCATGAAAGCGTGCTAAGAGGAAAACTCAAGCTCTAAATGCCTACAAAAAGAAATTGGAGAGAGCATACATAACAACTTGACAGCACACCTGAAAGCTCTAAGAACAAAAAGAATCAAATACACACAAGAGGGAGTGCTGCAGATAATCACAACATAGGGCTGAAATCAAACTGAGTAGAAACAGAAAGAAGCTATACAAAATATCAACAAAACCAGGAATTGGTTTTATGAGAAAATCAACAAGATATAAACCCTTAGCCAGATTAACCACTAGGGCACAGAGACAGTATCCAAATAAATTAATCAGATCAAGAAAGGGCGACAAACCTCAGAAACTGAGGAAATTCAAAAACCATCAATCCTACTACAAAGGCCTATAATCAACAAAACTGAAAATCTGATGAAATGGACAATTTCAACTACCAGACCAATAAAAGGGCAAAAACATCAAAATCGATAACCCTAAGGGAAATAGCAGCAGTCATTAAAAGTCTCCCCACCAAAAAAGCCCAGGACCAGATGATTTTAGTGGAGAATTCTATCAGACCTTCAAGGAAGACCTAATATCAATTCTCTTCAAACTATTCCATAAAACAGAAACAGAAGGAACACTACCCAATTCGTTCTATGAAGCTACAATCACACTCATACCTAAACCTCACAAAGACCCAACAAAGAAAGAGAACTTCAGACCAAGCTCTCTTATGAATAATGATGCAAAAATACTCAATAAAATTCTAGCAAACGAAATCCAAGAACACATTAAAACAATCATCCATCATGATCAAGTGGGCTTTATCCCCGGAATGCAGGGATGGTTCAATATTTGGAAATCCATCAATGTAATCCACTATATAAACAAACTCAAAGGACAAAAACCACATGATCATTTCACTAGATGCTGAGAAAGCATTTGACAAAATTCAACATCCCTTCATGGTAAAAGTCTTGGAAAGATCAGGAATTCAATGCCCATACCTAAACATAGTAAAAGCAATATACAGCAAATCAGTAGCCAACATCAAACTAAATGGAGAGAAACTTGAAGCATTTCCACTAAGATCAGGGACTAGACAAGGTTGCCCACTCTCTCCCTACCTATTCAATATAGTACTGGAATTCCTAGCCAGAGCAATTAGACAACAAAAAGAAGTCAAAGAAATACAAATAGGAAAGGAAGAAGTCAAAATATCACTATTTGCAGATGATATGATAGTATACTTAAGTGACCCCAAAAACTCTACCAGAGAACACCTAAACCTTATAAACAACTTCAGCAAGGTGGCAGGTTATAAAATCAACTCAAACAAATCAGTAGCCTTCCTCTATGGGAAAGATAAACAGGCTGAAAAAGAAATTAGGGAAATGACACCCTTCACAATAGTCACAAATAATATAAAATACCTCGGGGTGAATCTAACCAAGCAAGTGAAAGATCTGTATGACAAGAACTTCAAGTCTCTGAAAAAAGAAATTGAAGAAGATCTCAGGAAATGGAAAGATTTCCCATGCTCATGGATTGGCAGGATTAATATAGTAAAAATGGTCATCTTGCCAAAAGCAATCTACAGATTCAATGCAATCCTCATTAAAAAACCAACTCAATTCTTTACAGAGCTAGAAAGAGAAATTCTCAAATTTATTTGGAATAACAAAAAACCCAGGATATCTAAAACCATTCTCAACAATAAAAGAACTTCTGGAGGAATCACCATCCCTGACCTCAAGCTGTACTACAGAGAAATAGTGATAAAAACGGCCTGGTATTGGTACAGAGACAGGCAGGAAGATCAGTGGAATAGAGTTGAAGACCCAGAAATGAACCCACACACAATGTAAATTGATCCATTCTTATCTCCTTGTACAAAGCTCAAGTCCAAGTGGATAAAGGACCTTCACATAAAACCAGACACACTGAAACTAATAGAAGAGAAGGTGGGGAAGACCCTCGAATATCTAGGCACAGGAGAAAAGTTCCTGAACAGAACACCAATGGCCTATGCTCTAAGATCAAGAATTGACAAATGGGACTTCATAAAATTGCAAAGTTTCTGTAAGGCAAAGGACACTGTCAATAAGACAAAACGGCAACCAACAGACTGGGAAAAGATCTTTACCAATCCCACATCCGATAGAGGACTAATATCCAATATATACAAAGAACTCAAGAAATTAGACTCTAGACAACCAAATAACCCTATTAAAAAATGGGGTACGGAGCTAAACAAAGATTTTTCAACTGAGGAAATGCGAATGGCCGAGAAGCACCTAAAGAAATGTTCAGCATCCTTGGTCATCAGGGAAATGCAAATCAAAACAACCCTGAGATTCCACCTCACACCAGTCAGAATGGCTAAAATCAAAAACTCAGGTGATAGCAGATGCTGGCGAGGATGTGGAGAAAGAGGAACACTCCTCCATTGTTGGTGGGATTGCAAGATGGTGCAACCACTATGGAAATCAGTCTGGCGGTTCCTCAGAAAACTGGACATATCACTACCTGAGGACCCAGCTATACCACTCCTGGGTATATATCCAGAAGATGCTCTAACACATAACAAGGACATATGCTCCACTATGTTCATAGCAGGTTTATTTATAATAGCCAGAAACTGGAAAGAACCCAGATGCCCTTCAACAGAGGAATGGATACAAAAAATGTTGTACATTTATACAATGGAATATTATCAGCTATTAAAAACAATGAATTTGATAAATTATATAAATGGATGGAACTAGAAAATATCATCCTGAGTGAAGTAACCCAATCACAAAAGAACATACATGGTACTCACTCACTGATTATTGGATTTTAGCCCAGAAGCTTGAAATACCCAAGATTCAACTCACAGACCACATAAAGCTCATGAAGAATGACGACCAAGTAGGGGAGCCTTCAGTCCTTCTTAGAAAGAGTAACAAAATACTCAAGGGAGCAAATATGGAGACACAGTGCAGGACAGAAACTGAAGGAGGGGCCGTCTACAGACCATTCCTCCTGGATATCAATTCCATGTGCAATCACCAAAGGTAGACGTTGATGTGGATGTCAGGATGTACATGCTGACAGGAGCCTGATATAGCTGTCTCCTTAGAAGTCTGCAAGAGTCATACTCAGAGGCAGATGCTCACAGCTAACCATCAAACTGATCATGGGGTTCCCAATGGAGAAGATAGATTGAAGGCTGAAGGAGTTGAAAGGATTCGTGACACCATGAGGAAAGCAACAATACCAACCAACCAGAGCCCTTCAAGGTCTAAACCACCAGCCTGGGAGCACTTAGGCTCCCAGCTATATATGCAAGGGAGCTATATATAAGTGGGAGAAGAGATCCTTGGTCCTATGAAGACTGGGCGTCGTGGGGGGGGGTTATTCAAGGTGGGGAGGTGAGGTATGGGGGGAGGGTGGGTGGGGGTATATCAATGTGGAGGCAGAAGGAGGGAAGTCTGGGGAAAGATATTCTAGTCTATAAAGATCTTGATTTAAAGGAATTAGGTTCTAAGTTTGATAGAGCTGGGAAAGGTGAGATACTCAATGAATGATTCCAGGCCACAAGAGTCATGAGTTGTTATAGGTCATTTACAGAACACCTACCTTCTCTAATATTTGTATATCATAATTTTTTCTCACATGTTCTGTCCTTTACATGTAACCCTGTTAGGGACTGGTCTATACTCTTTCTCCCAAATGGTCAATTTCATATGTCAATCTTGATTTCTCTCCATCTACTCTCCAGCCACAGTTCACTGAGGAAAGGAGGAATAGGTGGAATAGGGGTGCTCTTTAACCCCCTCTTTATCATCAAGGAAGTGGAAATAAGAAAATGTGAGTAAATAAATAAAATACAATGCTAACATCTAGAGTGACAATATCATTTAATGTTAAAGCCTAGGACTCTAGAAAGTACCAACATACAATATTAATGATTATTCAGAGCAGCTGTAGGCTGGATCTATCCTAGACAGGGCAGAATGAATGGTCAACTAAGTGACAATGTACATAGCTGTGTAATATTAGATAGTATTTAGGAACACATGTGAATGTCTGAGCCATATGGATAATCAGCAAAGGGAAAAAAATTCCTTTGCAAAGATTGAGCACTTATTATTTTTTAAAAAAATGAAAACTTTCAAACTGGTATGAGAATACAGAAAGGTGTGTAGGTTACTATCGTTTTTAAACATTTAACAACTTGTCAAGTTCAATTGAACATTGTGTTTTTTGTTTAATCCTTGGTGAGGAGCATTTTCAACCTTCAAAGAGAAAAGAAAGTATTTTTTTCCCATCAATGATGAATATTTTAAGTAGACGGGATAAAAAATATCTTTTATAATTCAATAAAAGAGTTACTTAACTAACCAGGTTCCTTTTATATCCTGGTCATCATTAAACATTTATCTACTAATTTCACCTTGTCCATAACATTAGGGAAAGCACGATTTTTCTTTAATACATATATATTAAAAACAAGATTGAATTGGAATGGAACTTCTTTTTTTTTAAGTTGCACATATTTTAATTTTAATAAGGTATTACTAAATATCTTTAAAAAAAAACAAGCTATTTTATTTTTAAAAAGTTGTTTTCTTCTTAGATACTTATAAATTATAACACATGATTGATAACTTTCACAATCAGATTTGAATATGACTGAGTTTTAAATTTTCAAGTAGACTTAACCCAATTACGTTAAAAAATAAAGCAGCTCCAATGCTAAGTGGATTACTGAGACGGGTAAGCAGCGCAATTTCACTTAGATCTTCCTGTCCTGAGTTCTCTCAGTTTTTGTTTTTTTTTTTTTTAAATTTACAATATTTTTATTAAAAGCTGTTAAAAATCCATATTTCAATCAATAAGAGTCAGATTAAAGGAGGAAATTCTAGATGCATCTGTATCACCAAAGATAAACCAAGAAGCAATCAACAACTAAAGTAGACAAATAAAAATCAGCAAATCAAAAAAATTTAAAAAGCATTCAAACAGAATAAAATGAAAAGAAACAAACAAGCAAAATACCAAGGGTCAGATATACAAGAATTCTATAGAGCCTTCAAACAAGCAATACTTTTTGAGTTATGTTTTAAAAAAATCAGAACCACAATAAGCTCCTTCACAAAGCAAATAATATTGAAATAGTGAAATCAAGTGTAAACCCAACAAAATATATAAATTACAGTCCAGTATCCCTCATGAGTATACATACAAAATTCTCAATGAAGTAGTTACAAACTGAATACAAGAGATATAAAAAAAATGGTCTTCTAAAAAAAAAAAAAAAAAAAAAACAGTTATTCAGTTATTCATGGAACATTATTTTTTTATATCTCAGTTTTTGTTTTTAAGGCTCCTTTAAGCTATTAAATCGCAAGGCAGTGGTGGTGTACACCTTTAATCCCAGCACTTAGGAGGCAGAGGCAGGCAGATTTCTGAGTTTGAGGCCAGCCTGGTCTTACAGAGTGAGTTCCAGGACAGCCAGGGCTATACAGAGAAACCCTGTCTCGAAAAACAAACAAACAAAAACAAAACAGAACAAAAATGCTATTAAATCATTGAGGACTCCAAAGGCCTTTGTTCATGGGGATAAAGTCTCTCAACACTTGCATATTATAAGTAATACTGGAATGGCTTTTAATTTGTTTTTCAATTTATTATTATTATTTTTTTAAATCAAATCATAATTTTTACTTATTCACACAGGGGTTATAAACACAAAAAGGCAGGATGTGGGGAAGGGGATGACACCGGAGCGTAGCTGTTCAGGGGAAGTACAGATATCTTTCAAAACAGGGTATCGGCTGGGTGAAGGTTCAGGGGATAGGTCACTATGACTCTGCCTATGATTCACTTATCCTTATCTAAGTTGGTACTATCTGCCGAAGCTACCTATTTACAAGGTCTATGACTATTCAGGCTGGTAAATTTCCACAAAAGCTGCCTGTTTACAATAGCTTGTAGCCATTTGTTTCAGTATTTTTCCACAGAGACCCAAGACTTTGTGTTAACATGTATGTATGTCAGGCCTATTGCTGGTTTTAGGCCTATGGCTCATTGTAGGCCTTCAGTGTATAAGCAGGGCTGCCCCTGATATCTCCTCCCTTCTCTAAGTATAGAAGGGCTGTGGCAATTCTAATCTTGTGAAGGCAGGTATAGAGACCTGACCTCCAATAATCGAAGGGGACCTTGTAATGGCTCCGGTCTTCCTGTCATTGTCCAGTGAGGCATGGGGGCCATACCATCCTGATGTCTTTTTCCTGGAGAGGGGATACTTTTGACATCAACCCCTATGCAGTCAGGCTTGTCCCTCAGGGAACCCAGATAGATATTTTTAACTTTTATTTATATTCCCTTTGCAGTGCTTAGCCTCACAGCCTAAGCAAGAATTCAGATCACCAGTCAGAGGGGGTTTGGGTGGCCCCTCTCTGCTTGATCTAGGGATGGAAGTCCCCTCTTTTAGGTTGGATGGAGATGGGTTTTGGGAACACCCTGGATAAAGTAACAACCTCATCTTGAGTCTCGTGGTCCTCCATAGCTAACTTATGATAATGTATCTGAATAAGTTTTGCTACCAAATTATCTATCTGTTGTTTCACAATATTGGTCAGCCTATTTAAGGCCCAGGGACCAAAAGAAATAAGCAAAAATAACCCAATTAATGGTCGCAAGATGGGAGGAAGTGGGGTTGACAACCATGGAGAGGTTGAAAACCATTTCTTGTACCAGTCTCATCTTTCTCTTTCTCTCTCTGTCTTTTCTCAGAGCCTTCTCGGACCTTTTTCATGCTCTCTTTAACCATCCCTGTCTTGTCTATGTAAAAGCAACATTCTTCTTTAAGAGCTGTACACAGTAAAGAGCTGTACACATTCTTTTCTATTGTAAAAGAGTAAATCAATAAGTAAGAGTTAAGTCTAATAAAGCCCTTTGCAATTTTTGGAGATCATTTCAGACAGTGAAAGGAGGGAATGGAACTTCTAAATTAAAAGAATATAAGTTCTGAATCTAATTCACAGTACTTATGCAAAAACCCAGGCATGATAGCATGCACTTATAATTCCAGTGCTGGAGAGGCAGAGATATGGTCATAACTGGAGCTCACAAGCTAGACAGTGACCAGGATAAACTTTCCCTCAAGAACAATGAGTCAGGGGAAAAAAAGGTAGATGGTGACAGACAACAACACCCGAGATTGACCTCTAACTTCCCATAACCACACTCAACATGCAACAACACATATATAAAAATGTATACACACATACAGAGAACAAACGTTTTCAACAATAAGAAATAGTTAAATATATTCAGATTCAGATACCTTGTACAACAGAAAAATTGTGCAACCATGAAAACTGACTTCCAGAGTTAAATTTTCACAGAAAAAAATGGTAATGTGATGTTTAAACTCAAGGTAACAAAAGGTACTGCATCATGTCAAATACGTTTATAATGAAAAAAGCAGCCTTCAGTTTTAGTAGTCAGAATCAACCACAATATTGAAAACCAAGACATAAAAAAAAAATAAAAAGCAAGCATTTTTTCTTCCTTCTTATTCAAGTTATACCTCTAGACACACAAAAGTAATTAAGGGAAATGTATTTTTTAAAAAAAAAAAAAAAATTCTAGGACTAGTTAGATAGCTCTGCAGGTTTTTCCAAGTTTTTTCTGGCTGCTTTTGCTGAGTTCAATTCACAGAGCACATGGTGGATCATGACCATCTATAAACATATCTGATGTCCTTTTCTGGTATGTAGGTATACAAGCCGACAGTGTTTTTACACTAAAAAATATATACATAGATTTTTTAAATTATAGATTATATCTTATAGAAACATCTATATAATAAAGTAGATATGATAATTTAGCATATAGCCTTTTTATGCCTTTTTATGACTTATTTTATTTTTTATTATCTATTTGTTTGTGGTGGGGGATTTGCACTTGTGAATTTAGGTGCTGGAGGAAGTCGGAATGAGGCCTCAAATTCCCTGGAGGTTGAATCATAAAGGTTTTTCTGGAAACCAAACTCAGTTGTTTGACAAAAGCAGCAGGTATTCTTAACTACAGAGTCATCTCAAGCCACTATTTTACAGCTATAGACAGGTGTATGACAGAAAATAAGTATAGGTCATATAGTTGACATAAACGAAACTGACAAGACACTTGGGGTCCCTTGGGAGTGAAGTAAAACATTTATGAAATAGACTTGATTTGTGGACATAGATCCTGAATATCATTAAGCTTTTAAATCTAAGGAGTTTACAAGAACTACAGGACATAGGAACATTATAAACTGCTCCACAGGGGAGCAATCAGCAAGCCAAACCTAGCCATGCTGTAGACCAGACCACAGAATTTCAACCAAGAAGCCCAAAGGGAGAAAAATTGCAGACAGAGGATAAAGAAAGATCAGTATTGGGATGACCTATACAAATTGTGTCAAATGACTCTGTAGTTGGGTCCCTCTGTTTTCAATTATTCATTGCTGTGTGGATATTTGGTATTTTCATTGCTATGGCCCATTACATACTCTCAATATGTAAATATTTGTCACTTCCTCACCTGCCCAAAAGCAGATTATGTTAAAAAGCAAGCTGTTGTGGAGGAGGTCACAGAAGGTCAAGTTGCCCTCAGTCTGGCCAAAAGCAACACTAAAATATGGACTGGGCTTAGTCCTGCATGTGATTGTCTCAGAATATGTAAACTCTGGAACCCACTATGCTAATAGCCTTTTGTATGATAAGGAAATGTGGCTTTTGATGAATAAGGAGCTAACTGATTGATCTTGGCAGAGGAGCAGAAGCATGGTTGAGAAAAAAGCATCAAGAACCACGTGGAAGGATGCAATGGCAAAGAAGTATGGAAAGTTAAAAGGTAGCTGAGAGACTGTCAGAGAAAAATGTCAACAGCCTTAAACTAAAGAGCTCTGTTTCTGTTTTCGTTATTAAAACACAACCAGGATTCTGAAAGCCCTGCATTAGATAAGAAAAAAATAAGATAAAATAATAACAAGTGCCATGGTAACCAAGGGAACCAGCTATGGGTGCATCTCCATCTGGATCCAGGTGAAATAAAAATAACCACTGAACAATTAGAAGTATTGTCAGTGGATATGTGAGGAAGTAAGACAGCCTGTTAATTGGGTATCAGAAGGATACTGTCATTGTTAAAGGTCTTACTCTTCTCTGGAGATTTGCACTCCTGGTCAGCTTTAATTTTCAATACAGCTTAGAGTCATCTGAGAGGAAAGCTTGATTGAAGGGTAGCCTATTTCAGATTGGCTGGTCTCTGACCATGTCCATAGGGGACAAATTTAATTGTTAATTGCTGTGGGAGGGCCCAGCCTCCTTTTGGCAATGCAGACTGCTGGACAATCAGTCCTGGCTATACAAGAAGGCCATTTGTCAGAAGGTTAGGCTGACTACATGACAGGTTTCAAATTGGGAAGAAACAAAACAAAAACAAAAACAAAACAAACAGGCTTCAGGCAGCTAGTCAGAAAGTCAGAAACTAGAAAGTACCCAATCACCTAAGCCTAAAGAAAGGAAAATAGGTCAGCAAGTTTCCAGACCTCCCTGTAACAGATTCCAGCCCCTATGCCCAGTAATGGAATGTCCCTAGAGTTGGAGTAAGATAAAAGGCACCTACCCCATACTTCCTCAGCAACAATTTCCAGACTTCCCCAGTAACAGTTTCTCTGGTAGTGGTTTTAGAGTTTTGGAATGCCTAGAGATAGAGTAATATAAAGCTCATCTACCCTGGAATTCCAATATACTTTAAATTGAGCCTACAAGCTCACTTGCTTGTCTCTCTATCTTGGTGATAAGGAGACCACAGCATACTGAACTTCTACAGAATAAAACACTTTGGGTCTACACACTATTTCAGTTCTGTGTATCATTCTTCAGCTAATTATCTTTTTGCTCCTGTTCTAACTTCCCTCAATGATGAACTGTGTCCTGGAAGTGTAAGTCAGATAAATCCCTTCCCTTCTTAAATCCATTTAGGTAGAAGTGTTTTATTACAACAGAAACCAAACCAGAACATACACTGAGATAATTCATGAAAAAAACATTAGAATTATAGGATTCACTTTAATATGATCTCAGTTGAGTGTTAATCTTGGTACAAGTATACCAAAACTGACTGCAAAACAAGGTACAGTATAAGATTTTTAAGGGTGTTTGTTTCAGACTGGACAAAAAGGTCTGAGGTACATATTTTATATATCAAAGCAGATCTGGCTTCCCTCCAGGTTCTCTGAGCATCCCTCAGTCCCTACCAGGCATATCCTGGCCCCAACCCTGAACTTTCCAGCCTGTGGGCTGGCTGTCCTTCCCCAGAGGCTCTTCCTTATATAATCCAGTCATTTTGGACTCTGTCTCTTATCTCTTTCTCTTCTCTTCCTGCACATGCACACACTCTTCCTCTCTTCCTCTTCTCTTCCCATGCCCACTCCCCTGGCCTTAATCCTTGGAGACAGAGAGCAGCTCTTCAATAAACCTGCCTTAAATATAAACTAATCTGACTTGAATTGCCTCATTTCACCAGTGAAGAAATAATTCATGAGAAAGTCTGAATTTTTGTTTAGGATAAAAATGATTTCTTTTGTTTATTGTTTTCTGTTTTGATGTTTTTAAGTGACGCTATGGGAATTGGACAGGAAACACCTAAAATAAGCACACCATGGAAGAAAGTGAAGGGCACATCTACATACACTTTAAGAAGCTAGAAGAGAAAATAATATAGTAACATTTCTGGGTAATATAATTAGAGATATTTTCTCTACCAAACTTTCTTCATTGCTCAGTTTTAAGTGAGTAGGTGTTTTCAGAAAATTCGGGCTGGAAGCTGACATTGGAAGGTAGAACACTTCCTAACGTGCACATACACAAAATAAAAATAAGCTACTTAATTATTCTGTCTGTCTTGGAACTCACTGTGTAGACCAGGCTCCCCAGATCTGCTTGCCTCCACATTAGAGGTGTGCGCCGCCACAACCAGCTACTTCCAATTCTTAATACAACTGTTACCGCCGGCAGGAGGCAGAATATAAGTTAACCTGGTGGTATTGCTCTGTTAATCTTTTTTTGGATTTGGGATTATATTGCACCTTGCCTGGAATATAACATCTGAGGTCTTGTCTCACAAGCCATTAAACAAGAAAAAGTGGTAAGTTTCACAGGTATAACAGAAAGAGCATAATTGCATATATTAAATATAAATCATGGGGATTCCAAAGATTACTAAATAGTTATTTAACAGAGTAAAACTATTGTATAGGGTAACTGGAATTAGTGATCATTTCCCCTCTGAAAATTCATCTGTAGCTCATAGAGTGAGTCAATCTAGCAGTCACTCAAATTAGGCTTCGGGCTTTGATCTCAGTATCACCAAAGAGCAGAGTGCAGATACAGGCAGAGTACCTCCTACCCTGCATGTGGTCAATGGGACTTCAAGAGATTGGACTCAATGCTTGACCCTGGAAGAGAACTTTGGAAATAAAGAAGAAAAAGAATGTTGGGGGTTGGCTTTGGAGGCTCTGGAGGCAATATAGATTTATTCTGAGGACTCTTATTTTTGGTTCTTTTCTTCTCAATAGTTATAATTTCTCTTTTCTTGGAACATGCAGTCAATCATCCTGTTTCTCAATTTTGTTATGATTCCTTTCTCCTTCTAGTGATCTGCATTCTAGTTTCATGACCCACACACATGCAAACATATATTCACACACACATACACACACATATTTAAACACAGGTGTATAGTCACATACATACTTATAGAATTATAAGTGTATTCATACACATACATATATACATGTATATCCTTTTGAATATAGTTCCATGTATGAGAGAAAAATTGCATTTGTCTTTCAGCTTCACTTAACATGATGTTTCCTGCTACATCTATTTTTCTACAAATGTCAGGGTTCAGTTTTTCTTCCTGGTTCATAAAATTCCATTATAATGTAGGAATTTTTTCAGTTCATTTGTAGATGGACAGCTCACCTGGTTTAATTGCCTGGCTTTAGTGAATAGACCTGTAATTAACATTCTTAGTTACATTTCTATTGATGTGCTAAGATACCATGATGAAGGCAACTTAGAAGAAAGTATGTAATGGGGACCTAGAGTTTCTGAGAGTGAGTGCATAACTATCATGGGAGAATCCATGGCAGCAGGCATGCAGGCATGCATGCAGGCATGGCTCTGGAGCTGTAGATAAGAGCTTACACCTAATTAATCCATAAACACAATGAAGAGAGAGAGAAAAAGTTAACTGGAATAATCAAGGGCTTTTGAAAACTCAAACTTCCACCCGGAGTGACACACTTCTTCCAATCAAAAGCCATACCTCTTAATCTTTCCCAAATGTTCCACCTACTTGAGACCAAGTATGAAAATATATGAGCCTATGGGAGGCATTCTCATTCAAATCAATATAACATGGATGAGCAAATATCTCTGCAATATTCTAATTTAAGATGTTTCAGTTATATGCCTAAGAGTATTTATGTATGACTGGGTCATATGGAACTTGCAATTTTAGTTTTTTGTGAGACCTTCCCACTGATGTCTACATTAACATTTCACCAGCATAAGATAAAAATATCTCTCTCTCTCTTTCTCTCTCTCTCTGTCTTGGTCTCTGTCTCTCTCATAGTTTAATTTCTGACCAAAAAAAAAAGGAATTTAATAAAGAACAGGACTTATTGCTATTTACACTTCCAGGATATGTCCATCATTTTGTCAATGTTATGGCAAGAACTTCATGTAGTTTCATCATACCCATGATCAATATCGAAAGAAATGACTGTATACATGGTTAATTGATTACTTGATTATCTTCAATTCAATTTGTCCATCCTTTAGAGGTCAGAAGCACCTATCTAGGGAGAATGCTTCCACTTCACTGAATCTTCCCACATCAATTAACTTAATCAAGACAATCCACACAGACATGCCCACATGCCAACCCAGTGTAAACAATCCCTCACCAGAAGTTTGAGGGATCTCCTTTCAAAGTTTCTAGATGATAGTAGAGATATCAGGGTTCTCTCCTAGAGTTCTTAGTCTCATTACTGACATAATTTAAAAAGTTGAACTTTGATTTATGTCTGCTTGGTAAATTGAAATCAAAACTATTCTTGGAAGCTGTGCATGGAATCCCTTTGTTTTGAATTTAGTGGATGAGGCAGCTGCACAAGTTAAACTGCTTTAGAAATCAGGCCCTGTGTGATGTACTAATCAAAGTATCCGAGGAAGTAAAGATACAGATCAGGAAATTTACAAGGTATATAGTTAAGGGCCCAGCACAAGCTTGGAAATAAAACAGACTTAAGGGCTTGAGATATGCTCCAGCAATTGAGAGCACTTTCTGCTCTTGTTGAGGTAGCCACACAGGAGATAGGCCAGGGTGCTTTTAGACAAAAAGTATTAGGGAAATGCATGCTTAAAACTAAAATAGATAGAAGAAAAAGCTCAATTAATCTTTTCTGAATAATTAGGAAGGCAGGAATATTACACAGCTGCATGGCTGTGGCCCTGAAAGTTAATGTGCTAAGGGCAAGGACTTTAGAAAGGGAAAGTACAGTATCTCACTAAATGGATAATAATTCGACCTATGTTTTTAACATAACGTAAAGGGACCTTGGCTTCATAGGGTTGTCTTTTGTCTGATTGACCTAACTGAAATGTTAGTTTTCTATCCAAGCTTGAGATTTTATTTTCTTGACTATTTTCTTTATTTTTTTTTCTTTTTGGGCCTTCAGTGCTGCACTAATACTGAGACTATCTGCCATATCCCTTCCGTTACCCTCTTCAATCTGACAAAGCACATGTAATCCATGGGATAATACAGAGAGAAAGCAAATATCACCAAGCCAAGAAGAGGCTCCTGATGGAATCTCAATTTCACAATTTAAATGTACAGAAGAGTTAAGAACAAAATTGTTGGTTGACCCATCCAGTCTACATTGGCCCCATTAGAGCTTTTTGTTTGGGCTGTCACCCACAATGTAGGCTGGTACATGGCTTTTCACTAAGTTCTTCACATTCATTCCAGCCTCACACAGCTTCTGTGACTTTGCCTACTAGAGTCAAGGAAATTCCCTGTGGATCTCTCCAGCCATTCTTACTGAATTCTGTAACCTTTCCATTCTTGCTGTACTCAGGAATGGTCCCACATGTTTACATGACAGGATCTAGAATCACCTTGGATAAAAATCACTGGGTATGTCAGTGATGAAGTTTCAAAATTAGGTTAATTAAAGTGAGAATACCTACTATAAGTATGGGTGACACCGTTCCATGAGCTAGAACCACAGACTGAATAAAAAGGAGAAACCAAGCTTACCATAGGATCATCATTCCTGACTGTGAACACAGTAGCACCAACTGCCTCATTTCACTCTGGCCATGCCTTCTGTGTCATGATGGATTATACCTCCTGGAACTGTAGGACCCAGAATAAACACTTCCTTCTTGAAGTTGTTCTTCCTGGATATTTTTTTACAGCAACTAGACAAGTAACTAAGACCAATAGGAAAGTGATGAGAAAGGGTCATTGAGATAAGTATTTCATGTTTTGGTTTCCTGCCCAGGGTGTGTGGTATGGCCCACTCACTTTGTATGAGGTAATACTCTAGGAATGGTCTCAATCTTGGATGTCTAGGGCAGAAGTGGTGGCTTGAATAGTGGGAGCAGATAGTAGTTCATCTTACTACTGGATAAATATGAATGTAATTAGCATGCCACCCTGTGCATTGCATGAGTCTCCTAAGGCTTCTAAGGTTCCCAAGAGAAATGTCCAATTATTTCTCAAAAGCTTAAGACAGATTCCTTAGCCAAAATAAAGTGTACATCCCATTCTAGGTCAGCTAGGGACAGAAATTTGGACAGGATTTGTGATACTCCTCTGTGAAGGATAAGCAGAAGTGGTGGAAGGTGTGAGGCTGGTTCCACTTTGATGGAAGTAGAGTCAAGGCAAGTCCCCAAGTAAATTAGTTCACACACTGGATAAAGTCACATTCTTCAGAGCACAGACTTTGAAGTCAGGAACTGTGGAACTTTGAACATTTAGCCTTAGCAATAGTAGTTGATATTATGGCAACAGAAATTACATCATAAAATGGCACAGAATACTAACTAACTTATTATTTAGTTATGCTTCACAATACTGTAACAAACATCTGAAAAAGAAACACATCTTGGCTCACAGTTCCATGTTACATTCCATCATGGTGGGTTGTATGGCAACAGCAGCATGAAGCACCTAATCATGTTGAATCCACAAATAGGAAGTACAGCGAGGTTAATTCTTGTGCTTATTTTGCTGCTTTTAATTTAACCCAGGACCACAGCCCATGGGATTGTTCTATCTACATTTAGGTAGGGCTCCCACCTCAATTAACCCAGTCTAGAAGCTCCCTCCCTGACATGCCAAGAGATTTATCTCCTAGGTGATTCTATATCCTGTCATGTTGACAATCAAGATTGCCCATGACAGGCAGATTGCATACTTGACTCTGCAAAGCACACTCAATCCTGGAGCAACAAGTGTGCCCTCTTTACAGAGAACAGAAACAGTATCTGCCCATGAGGCTGTGCAAGGACATGATGAATAACTTACTGTCAAGGGCACTGAGAGGAAGAAGGCAGCCATACTGGAACTGGCAAGACAACACTTGATGAGATATGGATGCTCTGAGTACTGAGTCTGTAGCACAGCCCACCCAGCCACTCTGAATCACAGACCAACACACCCATGTGATTGTGTAGCATATGAGACGAATCAAACTTTTATAAGGGAAATGTGTATAGAAAGTCTCCACTGAATCTTCTATAATTGCTTTTTTATTAGCCAACACATTACAACATGAGAGCTATTGAAATAGACATCCATTAGATTCTATTCTCTAGGGAAGCCATATGATTTCCTGAGTCCTTGGAGAAAAAGTTAAGAAGAATAACACAATCTGGACAAATGGAAGACCTGCTTACTGAGGGGTACTGAGAAACTGAGTTACTTTCTTTAGCAAAGAAGACATACAAGACACAAAAACAAGCCCCTCTCTGAATACCACTGACAAATGATGACAAGAGAGCCACCTAAGAAGTTTAATTACATGTCTCCTGATGTAGTCGAATAATTCACATATGTATCAGTGCACAGATCATAACTATATTTAACGTAGTCTCCAGAATTGAGACCTTTTCATGTACCTTTGGGTTACTATGCATTTGAGGAAGAAAATCTTATCTTAGTGCTTTCCTTGCCTAGCCCTAGCCTCACTGTGTGTCACACCAAGTGCAGAATGGGTGAAATAAGCATTTTTTTGTTGTTGTTCTCAGATAAGCCATCCTGTGCAGGGTCAACTTTGGCAGACTTGGTGTAATCCTGAGCTTCTGAAACTGGTTGGTTCTTACTCTGGAATGCATCCCCCCTCTCATTTTTCAGCTATAGGAATGATTGGAAAATACCTTTAATCTAGTGCTGGGGTAGCAGAGACAGAAGGGTCCTTGGGGCTCTTGGTTAACCTATTCAACTTATTTAGTGTGTTCAGGTTCATGAGATACACTTTCAGGATGAAGGTGAATGACACTTGAGAAACAACATCCAAGGCTGACCCCTGAACTGTACATTCATGTACACAAAAGTACACATGTACATAAACACTTATGAATACAGGTAGACAGACAGACACACAGAGAGAGAGAGACAGAGAGGGGGGTAGAGAGAGGAGCAGGCTGACTGACAGACAGACAGACAGACAGACACAGATAGAAATTTAGAAAAGACATTAGGCTTTGGGAACAATCTAAATCTCAGTAGACACAAGTCTAGGCAGTGTTTCTGAGGAGAGTTACACAATCTGCACTGTCTAAGGCTGTCACACTTAAAAGTACTACGATTGTCAGAGGAAATTCAGACTTAAAACTTTATTATGACATTTGTGAAATGTTGAAATAAAGTTTCCCATCACAATACGTTAGAAAATAATGAGTCTTATAATGAATGGAATCCAAGTTTCTCAAGAAGGAAAATATTTTCGGTTTGTATGAAAGTACATCCTGCATTGGTGAGGACTGGCATGTATGCTTGTTGAATTTTTGAGTATGGGCTTATGGGTGATTGAGCTTACAAGTGCTTTCTGGGCTCATTACAGACACATTCTATTCTTAGCTCCAGGTGTAACTCTATAAGCCTCTCTCTCCTACATCCCTTAGGATGACTAGAACATGGCTTTCATCAGTACACCAGGTGCCTCTCTCATGAGATCCCACAGACAGGAGGAGGCAAGACAACAGAGTTATATCCATGGCAGCTGTATTAGCTACTTTTATTGCTGTGACCAACTGTGTTCATGTATTGAGCTGTGCATGGATTCCAGGCAAAGTCATGTGATATTCTTTTGACTTTCCAGGACATCTTGCTTCTGAATCTCATCTTTTCTGGATGTATAGCCAGGAATCTGGCGTAGGGGTTGAGGTCATTCAAACTGAGAAACTGTGGATATTCTTAGTGGGAGCTGTATTTGTGGAGGATCCTTAACAAGCAGATTCCTTCCTTGGAACCAGTCTTCAGAAGAGCAGGCTCTTCCTCCAGATGAACCTGTTTTCAAACATCTTCTCACCTTCTCATAATAACAGACCCACCTCAGTGACTCCAAAATTCCTCAAATATCTATTCCCAGCCATCAGCTCTCTTCAATGGCCACAACTCAGGCGCACCAGGATTAACGGTCACTACGGGGGACGTCTCATACAGTTTGAGTTCTTACAAATTTGGGCCCGGTTTTGTTCAGGTCTCTTAATTACCTAACATAGGCAATTCTGCATCCAGTTCACACTCATCTCCAAATGGCTACATAGAATTGCTTCTTTTTATGTTTATTTGCAGCTGAAATCCAAGCATAGGAGGTCAGGTAATGGGAGAAAATGAAAGGAAGTCCTTATGGGATGGTTCTGCCCTCAGATAGTCCGTAAATTACTCATTGCTCAAATCATTACTCAAGCCTCCACTTCTGCCCTAGACAACCAAGATGGAGACAAATCATCTTTCCAATATTCCAGAAAATGGTACAAGCAGGCCTGGAAGCAGGCAGAAGCAGGCCTGGAAAACGGGTTCAGAGTGAGAATAAGGAAGATTGGGTTTCAAAGACTCGTTTGGTTTTCCCAAAGCTTCAGAATTACAGTAAACAAAATTCTACAGTCATTCAATATTTTTCTCATCACTTCAATCAAATGTCCAGAAAGGAGCATGAGTGACCCTAGAAAGAAAGGTATATTTAGCATTACAAAGGCTCCAGAATGGCAGGTATAGTAGTGAGGGACCCAGCAACAACTGAACACATTATCACTGGCTGCCCGGAGGTAACATATTCCTACTGTCACCATAAGTCCCATATTCTCCTCCTGCACATATGTTACATTCCCTTATAAAAGATAATCCCTTCTCTCCTTGTTCTTTTACCCTCTACTCTCATCTAGAGGCAGCCTCTGTATACTATCTCCTCAGTAAATGTGTGAGATCAGTCACATGGTATATCGTTATGGCATCCATCACTTAGATCATAACAGTGTTTGTCAGTTTGCCATCACCTGTGGAGATCTTATTTGAGGCACTGTCAAGATCCGGTTGGTCTATGAATTATCTATAGGGCAATGCCTTATTAATTGTTATAGGAATATGGGTATCACCACTCATGGACTGGTCTCTGATTGTGTTAGAATGAAGAGATACAGTTTAATAGCAAATAAGCAAGAATCAGTGTATGTCTTCCTTTTCTGCACATGGCTGTGCATATGCAACTTTTAATTTCTGCCTTGACTTCACCTGAATAATTGACTGTAATCTAGAATTGTAAAATGAGTGAACAATTTCTCCCCTCAGAAGCTTTATGTTGAGACATTTTATCACAGTAACAAAGACAACAAGGAAGACAGTGAGGGAACAGCAGATCCTTAGATAATCAGAACCACAAAGCAACTCAAGAAGTAGGACACAGCTATGATCCTCTAGAGCAGGATCCTTGTGGTGCCTCTCTCCCTCCTTATTCAATCTTGATATTATAAAGTTTACTGCAAATTGAGTGAAGTACAGTACACCTTTTGGCACAGGACAGTGCTTTGTTTGCTGTTAGGGATAAATGACTCATGGAGAGAAGATCCATGTTTCTTTCAGTGGTTTCATGTTGTTATGAGTAGATGGAAGTTTGGAAGCACCTGAAACTGCAAATTAGTTTGTCTGTATTTGCTCAAAAGTATTTGTTGAGATATAGCCCCTAGCATGATGGTAGCATGGGTGAGGACTCTGGGACATGATGAGGGCAGTGGATGACACCTTCTATTATCTCCACTCTTCCTCTCTCCCCTCCACTTCCTCCCGTTCTTATTCCCCTCCTTCCCTCCCAGTCTCTTAATCCCCTTCTCTCCCTTCCAGTATTCTCTTTTCCCTCCTTTATTTTTCCTCTCCACCATTCCTCCTTTCTTATTCTCTTATTCTCTTCCCTTGCTCGTCTTCTCTCCCCTCCTCTTGCTCTGTCTTTTAGTCTTCTCTTCCTCTTTTTCCTCCTTCTCTGTGCATACCTTCTTGTCTCTGTCTGCTCCCGCTCTTGCCTCTTCTCCTGGAAGGCATAGGAAGCATCTGACTTTAAGGATTCTATAAGTCTGCAGCCTGGCTACCCTCAGGCTCTGCAGATGAAGGCCTTGACAGGGTTTAGTTTTTGATTAAGTGAAGACAGTGAGGTGAAGATAGATCCTATTTCTTCCTATTATCCCTTCAGAGGCAGTTACAACCTAGGTTACATAACTGTTTTTATTTAATCGATTCTGGAAAGGCATTGTATGAATTGGAGTCATTCCCAATTTAAAAAGCACTTTATGGCAATGGTTTCCAGCATACTCTCAGGAGGCAGAGGGGACACTGACTTTGTGTGAACTCAACTTGATGGTGCTGGTATTTCAAAGAGTTTCCCTTTACATGAGGGAATTTTTATCTTTCTGTGAACACAAATTACACCATCAGTTGAACTTCTCTTGTCCCTTATGTCCTCTGGCCCTTCAAAGTCACTCATTTGCTTCACTTCTTTCTAAAGGCCATATGGAGCCCAGGACAGATAGCTTAGGAGTGCAACACAACACAACACTGTAGAGTTACAATGCTGGCTTTTTAATGTAAAATGTTTTAGCACACCTGGTGACAGGATGCATTCCCTAGACCTCTCATCCTGCATTCACCAGAATTTGTCTCTCTACTGCTTTCATGTGCTTTTTCCTGTTATGAAAAACCACTTTGGGGAGCCCCTAGTTACAGTTTTCCCAAGACACTGGGACAAAACAGCCCATTACTCATGTGTTCACACAGAGGTATGGGCAAAAGAAACTTGATCACCTGTCTGCAGTGTGCAGGGAAAGGTCAGTGAGGCAGCAGAACCTCATCTAAGAGCAGATGATATAGGTTTCCACCAATGCAGCCTCAGCTCAGACTTTCTGTTCTGTCAAGAGGAAGATGATCTGAGAGTAGACATGTGACTCCACACCTTATTACCCACCTGTACCAACCTGAGTAAAAGCACTTTGGCCACTGTGTCTCATCCACTTCCTGTAAGAACATATCTATTTGAGAAACTGAATGAATCTCTTCAACCCAAAACCACAGCAACTCAGCACTGCCATCAGAGCCCAACATGGAATTTTTAGATGATGCAAGTGTTTGGATATCATTTTTCCAGGAAATAAAAAGGAAAGAAATGACATTCAGAACTAGGTTAATGCAACATTGAGATGAAAACCAAAGTATTCATGAGCATAAAAATAACATGAAGGTGGTAATGCTTTAATCACAGGCAATAAGCCTCCCTTTGCATTAATGAAATGTCTGTGGAGGTCTTAAAATGCCAGATTACTGGGTGAGAGAAGGAGCTTAGTGCAGCCATGCAAGTGTTCCCCCTTCTTGGAATAGGAATGCAGTCTCTGGGCTCCAATCCTCATAGCTACTGAGTGAGTCCAGAAGTTTGTTTTCGCTTCCTTAGCTACCTGTTAGACTCTTTAGGTTTCCTTTTCTTTACTGATTTTTTATTATTTAATATTTATATTTTATTTATTTATTACACTCCGGATTTTATCCCCCCTTCTACCCTCTAACTGTTCCACATCCCATACCTCTAACCCAAGCCCCTGTCTCCACGAGGCTGTTCCCACCCCCCACCCCACCTGACGTCTAAACTCCCTAGGGCCTCCAATCTCTTGAAGGTTAGGTGCATCCTCTCTGATTGAACACAGACCTGGCAGTCCTCTGCTGTATATGTGTTGGGGGCCTCATATCAGCTTGTATATGCTGACTTTTTAATGATCCAGTGTTTGAGGGATCTCAGGGATCCAGATTAATTGAGACTGTTGGTCTTTCTACAGGGTTGCACGCCTCCTCAGTTTCTTTCAGCCATTCCCTAATTGAACCACAGGGGTCAGCATCTTCTGTCCATCGCTGGATGAAAATATCTGCATCTGATTCTTTCAGCTGCTTGTTGGGTCTTCTGGAGGGTGGTCATGATAGTTCCCTTTTGTGAGTTCTCTATAGCCTCAGTAATAGTGTCAGACCTTGGATCCCTTGAGCTGGATCCCACTTTGGGCCTGTCGCTGGACCTTCTTTTCCTCAGGCTCCTCTACATTTCCATCCCTGGACTTCTTTCAAACAGGAACAATTATGGGTCAGAGTTTTGACTGTGGGATGGCAACCCCATCCCTCACTTGATGCCCTGTCTTCAGAGATGGGCTCTATAAATTTCCTCTTCCTACTATCTAGTATTTCATCTAAGGTCCCTCCATTAGTGTCCTGAGAGTCTCTCACATTCTAGGTCTCTAATGCATTCTGGAGGGTCCCCCTACCTCCTACCTCCCTAGTTTGCCTGTTTTCATTCTTTCTGCTGGCCTTCAGGGCTTCAGTTCTTTTCTCTCACCCAATACCAGATCAGGATACCCTCTTCTCCCCTAACCCAACTCCTATGCACTTTCCCTCATAGGTCTGTCCCTCCCTCCAAAAACCAGATACACTAAATCTAATATAAGAGAAAGTGGGACAGAGCCTTAAACTCATTAGCACAGGAAGAAATTTCCTAAACAGAACTCCAATGGCTCATTCTCTAAGATCAAAAATTGATAAATGGGACCTTATGAAACTGGAAAGTTTCTGTAAGGCAAAGGACATAGTAAGACAAATTGGCAACCTACAGATTTGGAAAATATCTTCACTAACCCCACATCTGACAGAGGGCTAACATCCAAAATATATAAAGAAGCTAACCACCAAAAAAACAAACAACCCAATCAAAAAATGGGGTATAGAACTAAACTGAGAATTCAAAACAGAGGAATCAAGAATGCCTGAGAAACACCTAAAGAAATCTTCAAAGTCCTTAGTGATAAGAGAAATGAAAATCAAAACGACCCTGAGATTCTAACTTACACAAATCAAAATGGCTAAGATCAAAAACATCAGGTAACAAAACATGTTGGTGAGGATGTGGAGAAAGAGGAAAACTCCTCCATTGCTGGTGGAAGTGTAAACTGGTACAACCACTCTGGAAATCAATTTGTATTACTAACTCTGAACCTACAGCCCAGCAATATTCCAGTCTCTTAACATGCCTCTTAACATTGCCTCAGTGCTTCTCAGCAGTATCTCCACTCTGATGTCAAGAAAACGGGGAAAGCATCAGCATTGCTCTTTGATGGAGAAACTAGCAGCCAGGACACTTCCAACCTTCAGCTTGCACTCTCCATGCATACCTGTTCTAAATGTGAGATTGAAATGAAATGTGAAAACTAGGAAATCACAAACATGAGACAATTTCTTTTTCTTGTCAGTGTATTTCCTTTTTGAAGAAATTCTTAAAATAAGAACCACTCACTATGTTTGAGGTTACATATTTCCAAGATTTTATTTATTTGTCAAAATAAAAATCAGGAAGGTACATAATCTCATGATTAAATTGATCAAAACAGTAAATAGTTAAGGAGTTAAATACCAGTAAAATGAAAATAGAAGCAACTGTGGTGAAAATAGAAGCAGACAAAGAAAGTTCTAGGTATAGAAAAACTATTCATAGCCTACTGAAATTTCATACAGTAAAAACAAAGTATGTATGGTTAATTGGTTAAATCTGAAATTGATACAAGCTGATAAATATCCTCAAAAATTGTGAACAATATGGAATATGGAATAAGAACTATAATTAATGTATGTTGAAAACATAGGAAAGTATTTAACTCTGCTGAGAATAAAATAGAGATAAAAACCAAGAAAACATATATGTTTAACTTTAGTAATGGAAGATGGAGAATCATTTATGATTATACATTATATTTGTTTCATTTCTTAATTTTTAAAGATAGGAAGACCTCATTCAAGAAAAATACTGCAGTGGAGTTTCTTAATGGAGAAAAGAACCTTGGCTCTGCTCCAAACAAATAACAGCAGGGGATTTATTGTAGGGACCAAGGCAGGGGCAGTGGGTAGAATACCACATAGAGGAAATGTCAGAACAGCAGGAAATCTAGCCAAAGCAACTTCAAAATTCCTTGCTGAAGAAAAGTAAGAAAGGTAGATATCCATGATACAGTCTTGTCAAATAACTGCTCCAGCAATGCCCTTTTTAAAACCTGATTAAACTGGCCATGTGAGGGCTAGTTGATACAGCAGTCTAACTTAAATTTAGTCAAGGTCAGTCTTTATTTAAGTATATATACAGATTTATATGATAAATCTCTACTGCGTACATACATCCACAGCATACATACAGGTCTATGTAATAACTCTATGCTGTACATATACATCAACAGCCACATACTGGGCTATATAACACCCTAATGCTACACACATAAATACACAATATATAAGCATGGTGTCCCTATTCTATACACAAATACCCACAACAAAATAAAATACTGGTATACATACATACATACATACAGACAGACAGACACACACACACACACACACATAGGTGTTGTGTGTGTATATGTATATACACCCATACCTGTAGTATTAGTTGCTTTTCCCACTGCTATGATCAAATACCTGACAATAGCAATGTAAGAAAAGAATGGTTTATTTTGCCTGAAAGTTCAAGGTACAGTGGGAAAGTCTTGGTGGCAGGAGTTCAAGACAACTGGTCACATTGCAACTACAGTCAGTGAGGGTGTTGCTCCAGGTGTTATACAGGAAAAATAAACCACACAAAAAGAAAAGAGTAAAACCCCAGTGCAGATTAACTTGTCAACTCAGATCAGACTTCAGGGAGTCTAAAAATATTCATTTTATTATCAATGTATTTAAGCCCGGTAAATTTGGAAAAAAAAATTACTTATGTAATAGAATCCCAGGTGTTCAAAGAATCACAACAAACTCAATGCAGTGTAATAGCATTTCTTTCTAGAAGATGTAATCTAGTGATAAGCTCTGTATAGTAGTTTAAGAGCCTAATAGTCTGGCTGGTTTTGAGTCAAACAGACATCATAGAGGTCATTTGGGCTATTAGACGCCTCTATTCCTATTCGTATGAGCTTGTGGGAGTGTCTAGTTATAACAGTCATTAAGATTACTAGTCACCTCTGGTACTAGTTGTATGAACTCAATATGGCTGGGCCCAACAGATAACACAGATCACTAGACAGTTAAAAAAAAATTTATTCCCAGATTTCTGGATAAAAAACAGGTTTTTTTATCATTACATGGAAAAGAAAATTCTGTGTTATTGATATTCCATTGTTTCTCTAGAGATATGTGGGCACAAGGACCTTCACACTATGCTCCCAACAAGTCAGAAAGTAGAGACATGCAGATGCTGCCTATTAACTTTTTTTCTCCTTTTCTTTCAGGCTGGAATCCAGCCTAGGGAATGATTCCACTAGTAGTTAATATGTGTCTTTTCTACTGCAACTGATCTAATCTAGAAAATCCTTCATTGATATGGCCAGAGGCAGGCTGATCTTTGACTTCATTAGCTATGTTAAAAAAAATGTGCCACAGTCTATAGCAGTTTCAACAATGATCAACAATGTTAAGCAACAATGTTAAAAGCCCAAAGTTCAAAATCTTTTCTTAAATTCATCAAATCAATTAACTGTAATTCCTAAAGCAAGACAGGAAACATCTGACCCAAACATAAACAGAGAAAGCACATGGCATAACATACCCTTCAGGGCTGTGGAGATAGCGCAGTCACAACGTGTCTAACATTCAAGCATGAGGACCTGAATATAATACCAAGAACCAATGTAAAATTGCCAGGTATAGCAACGGTGCTATACTCAACCACTGTGAAAGTTGAAACAGACAAGTCCCTGTGGCTAACTGCCCAGCCAACCTAAACTAATTGGTGAGATCTAGACCAAGGAGAGACCTTGTTTCAAAGGAACTGGGTACATAGATTGTTTTCTGGAATCCAAACGTGACCACAACACCAACATACACATACATACTTGTACATTATAAACACCTCAAGAATTCTCTTACAACGAAGATAATGAATGATGGTGAGTGATATGAAGCTACAGAAAAGATTTGACATGTGTGAGGCTTGAGTCGGCCAGATACTGTGACTGAGTAGAGCAAGTAGAGTGGGATTAAGACCTGTACCTCAAGGGTGGCAGGCTATAAAATATCAATATTTGACCTGAAAAAATGGCTCAGTGGGAAATGCCTGCCAAGTTGTCATCCTTCCAAGCCTGAAAACCTAAGATCATTCCTGAATCCTACATGGTGGAAGGAGACAACCAGCTCTCAGAAGTTGTCTTTTGATATCTACATACCTGTTGTAATGAGCATTCATGTGCCACTTATGAACATGCCATGTTCATACACCATTAGATATACAAATGATAGCTAGATAGAGATAGAGAGATAGAAATGGATGTTTGGGGTAGATGATTTTATATTTGTGTTGTTGTGTGTGTTTGTGTACATATATACATGTATTTATATGTATTAATACATATAAATTAATAGTATTTAATATCCAGAGTGTTTCTCTGACTTCCCTCATCAGCTTAGACAGTGATATAGAGATGCTGTAATAACTTGTCCCAGGTCTTAAGTAATAAGGAGGCCCTCTTGCCAGCCACTGTGATCATGCAATAGTAGCAAGAAATTTAGCCTGAAAGCTTGTTGGTTGTAATGATAGAGAATTATTCTAGTTACCTTACCCTTGTGAATAAGTAAACAGTCATCCTAGAACACACACACAGAAACACACGCACATATACATGAAAAATGTATTCTTGGATATTGTTAGTTACTTTTATTAATGATTTAAAGTAACTCACAACAAGTAAGGTTACTTTAGACTTCAAGCTAGTGAAGCCAAATTCCCTTACCTATGTTGTGTGTGTGTGTGTGTGTGTGTGTGTTTGTGTCTGTATACATTATATATATATAATGATATAATATATAGATATATATATATATATATAGATAGATAGATAGATAGATAGATAGATAGATATAGATATTGAGATAGATAGATAGATAGATAGATAGATAGATAGATAGATAGATAGATACATATAATGATTATGGAGCCTATGGAACTAAACCATTAACTTTCCTCAGCTGACTTGTCATTCATGGTAGTGAATGACATAGGGTTTTGTCACTGAAAAGCATATTATTCTCTCTTAACTTACAATACTTAATAGAAACTAAAGCATGAGTATCACCCTCTCTCTCTCTCTCTCTCTGTGTGTGTGTGTGTGTGTGTGTGTGTGTGTGTGCGCATGTGTGTATGTGTGTGTGTAAGGGAGGGTGGATGTGACTTCAATTATGCAAAAAGTACATTAATGTAAAAAGTACCCAATTGTCTTAGTCAATGTTCCACATCTGTGAAGAGACACCATGACCACAGCAACTCTTACAAAGAAAAGCATTTAATTGGGGCTGGCTTATAGTTTTGGGAGTTTAATCAATTACCTTCATGATAGAAAGCACAGTGGCATACAGGGGGACATGATGCTTGAGAAGAAGCCTGGAATTATTCAACTAGAATCACAGGCAGCAGAAAGGAAGGAAGCACAATGGAACATAGCCTCTGAAACCTGAAAGCCCACCGCCAGTGACTCAGTCTCATCAGCAAGGCCATACCTACTCTAACAAGGCAATATCCCCTAATGTCTGTTATATAATGCCACTCTCTAGTGACCAAGCATTCAAATCTAGCAAACTATGAGGGCCATTCCTATTCACACCCCCGAAGAATAACATGATAAATAGTCTGTTTGCAAGAGAAAAGTTGGTTCCAGAAGTAAAACTGGGCTTTATAATGCTAAACCCATGAGCTAGAGAAATGACTCAGTAGTTAAGAGCAGTTGCTACTCTTGCAAAGAATGTAGTTTCTAAGCACCAATGTCAGAATGGCTCACAACTATCTGTTTCTCCAGCCCTAGGGAATCCAATGCCTTTTTCTGGTCTCTACTAATACAACACACACACACACACACACACACACACACACACACACACTATATTAAGTAAAATACAAAGGTAAAATATAAAAAATTATTTTAAAGTAAAAAATTCTAATTCCATAAAGGACTGCAAAAATTGTATAGAATGGAGTAAGAATTTAAAAAAGAAAAGCCAGATAAAAGATAAACGTGTGGGACTGGGAATGTGACTCACTTGGTAAAGTATGAAGGTACAAGGGCCTGAGATTCGATCATCAGAACACATGTGACAATGTATGGCATGGTTTGGATTTGCTTGTTATCCCAACACTGGGGACAAAAAGACAAAAAGAGGATCCTTGGGACTTAAGGACCAGTTAATGAGTTCCAGAACAATAAAAAACACTATTTCAAAGGAAGTAGATGTCCTTCTTAATACTGACAAAGTTTTTTCTTTCCTATACATACTCATACATGCATATACATGTGTATAAACACACATTTTAAAAAGACAAGACCTGGCTTTCAGATTGGCAAAGACAGTATAGGAAAATTATAAAGGAAATGATTAACAGTGTGGTGTTTATTGTTTCCTGGTTCCGATATCTATATTCATAAGTTAGTGCATATGTGAACATGTATACATATTTGCGTCCATGTGTGTTCAGGTACACATCCATGTGGAAAGCAAAGTTCAATGTGATGTCTTCCTCCATCTCTTTTCTCTGCTTTTTAATAGTCCTTCACTGAACCTTGCAGTGTCTAGGCCCTTTAAAATAGCTCTAGGTAGCTTCAAGGAATGTTATGCCTGGAATACTAATAGATATGAATTTCGTCTATTTGGAAAACTCCCTAGTGATTCTGATGCAGTAAAGGTATGAGTCCTGCTGAGACTGGGCAGAAAAATGCCACACCTTTCAGATAACATCATGGAAGTAGCCTCCTGCTTTGGCCAGGCTTGGGTGCTCACACCAGCAACCCATCAGGTACTGAGATTTGATTGGCAACAAGCTGGCAAAAATGCAAAATTTAAATCCTTCAAATGGTAGATTAAGCTGCCAGTGTGGCAGAGCAGATATAATCACCGTGAAATGCATTCAAATCTTTAACACAAGGAAATCCAAACCCTGATATGTGTGTGTGTGTTTATGTGTGTGTGTGTGTGTGTGTGTGTGTGTGTGTGTGGTGTATATAAAACAACCATATATATAAATATATTTTTCTTGTTATTACTGTATCTTTCCTTTTCCAAATGCACACATTCCTGTGAAGATAGAGACAGTTACATCCACTCTGAGTCAATCAAAAATCTCCTTAGACTCCACTATCTCAGACTTTCTCTTATCCAGAAATCTCAAGCCACTTTTTTCTAATTGATGTTTCCAATGAATCCTCTTGGATATTTACAGAGGCCTAGGCCATCCTGTCATGAAGAGCCCTGACAGGGGGGTTAAACAATAAAATTCCTCTGTAGGTCTGGAGAGAATCCAGTCTATAAATCAATTGCAACATAAGAACAGGGATCTGTGTCCAAATGATAAAATCACATAAATTCTAGGCAGGGCCATGCATGCTTCTAAGCACAGCAATAGTACAGCAGAGACAGGTGGATCACTCCAACTCACAGGCTAGCCAGCCTAGCTTAGAGTCCAAAGCTTGGGAAGTTTCAATCCAGTGAGAAATCCTGTATAGAAAAACAATCTGGATAGTGCCTGAAGAATGACATCATAGGTTGACTTCTGACTCACATACCTATTCATACACACACGCACACGGAAACATAAACACAAGCTCACATGAAATTTAATTTGAATACATACAAAGTTCAAGAGAAAGTAAAATTAGTGAAAAAAATCTCAAAAAACATATAAATTGTTACATTTTATCCTAATTATTTTCAAGTGCTGCCAAAATTGCAAATAATGATTATGGTGATGGTAGTGATGACATAAATTTAAAAGAAATTGTCTTTACTTCCAAACAATTGTAAAAAGTCATGCATGGGCCCAAATTGCTCTCTCCACTGTACCATTCCTCCCCATGAGTGTTTTCACAACAGCTTGATATACTCTGGAGGATCACTCTTCCTATCGGCCCATTCCCTGTTTGAGGTCTTTCTTCATCTTGATTATGCCCAAATCCTTTTCATCCTTCAGCACACCTGGCTTGAACCCAATAAAACTTCTAGCCAGATCTCTGTGGTCCCTCCACACCATCCTGCAGAATTTTCTCAAAATCCTCAATACTTTTATCTGTTTGTGGCTGTGAATCAACTCCTGTTCTGCATGCCTGAGTCTTGTGCACTAATCTCATGTCCCTGCTGAGCTATCAAGCTTCCTGGGGATGTATCAGCTAGCTTCCATTTGTGTTTTTCATAGCATGAAACTCAGTGCTGGGTACATTGTCAATGCAGATTGAATAAAGCAGAGAAAATTCATAGTAGAGATTTTTTTTTATTTAATGTTTTGGGGTTTTTTTTTTTTTTTAAGCTTTTCTACCTGTTTGTGAACTCACTGTGTCTGCACTTCTCCAGAGTGAGACAAAAAGGAGCCCTGGCACTATAGAGTAGCAAGTCATATAGAGGGAAAGCAAGCAAGGATGCTCTGTGACACAGAGGCACTTGCCATATGGTCAAGAAGTGGAGAATAACAGCCTCCAAAAGCCTTTCTTGCCTCAATCTTCAAACCTGTTTTGGTCCATCAAGGAGGGGAGGAACCCAGACAAGCTGCTGTCAAAAACCCAGTACTAGATACATCCCTAGCTGTCTTCAAAGGACACACTGATATGGGCAGAATGTTCCAGGAGCAAAGTACCTAATAGTCCTGTTTGTGGGTTAGATTGCATTTTGCAGAATCTAATGGTCATGAGATGAATCCTCATATGACAGTTGGGAGCTGGATGATGTTAATAATCTTGTTGCATTTCTGTGACAACATTCCTGACTGCAACCTAGGCTGGACAAGTAGAGATGCCCTGTGCAGAAGTACCATCTCTGTTCTTGATCATAGGTACAATGTGATTCTAGCTATACCATCTCCTACTACTTTGAATGGGAGAAAATAAACCCGTCTGCAGGCGTGCTTTATCAAGGATAATTTTATCCACATAAATAAAAAAAAACAAAAAGAAAAAGGAAGAAGAGACAGAAGAAAGAAAGAAAAGAAAGAAAGAAAGAAAACGAAGAAAATGAAGCAGAAAGAAGAAAATATATACTAGTTATCCTAGAGAGATAGTTTTAGTGTGAGGACAAGTGAGAAGCCTTAGTAAAATGTCACCCAGATGAGAGATCTTAATCTCTAAGATTGTCTGATGTTCTACTTTCGTGGTGACTCAGGTGGGCCAGAAGGAAAGTATTTAGCCAGGCAGAATTCAGCCAGGCTTTGGATCAGGAAGACTGAGCAAGGACCAAGCTCCAGGGGAGAAGTAACCACAGTGAGTGTGGATTTGCAAGAGTGTGCCTCCAGCTAGGCATGAATATTTAGGAATTCAGAACTACTTGGTAGCAGCTGGCAATGGTACCAAGAGAGAGCAAATCGAGCTCTAGAGAGGTAGAACCAGTGTCTGTGAGAGAGGTTTGGCTAAGAGAAACACACAGTCTCAGTCTCCAGCTATATACCAGGCTGAGAACAGACCAAGACCTCTGGTCCCTAGCTGGCAATAGCATGGATTTTTTTATTAATAATTACATGCTACATCTGCAATCCCAGAATTTGGGAGAGTAAGGTAGGACAACTGCCTTTAGTTCAAACTTAGCTTGGATTACAGAGTGAGTTCCATAGGCTGGGTTACAGAATAAGACCTTGTCTAAAAAGCGAAATGCACAGAAAGGTTATTAGAAAGAGGACAAGCAAGAAAAAGAGGAGGAAGAGGAAAGAGTGGAGAGGAGGAAGAGGAGAGGGTGAAAGAAGACAAGAAAAAGCTGAAGATGAGGCAGAGAGAGGAAATTACTTAGAGGAAGTAACTACATCAGTACTACTTTTATTTGTATATAGGGGCAAGCATATGAACAGAGATTAGGAAAACTTGTAAGAGTCTATATTTTTCCTTGTTCCATGTAAGTCCTCAGGTGAGTCATTCTAAGCCATCTCACTGGTCCACCAACTAATATTTTTTATAGCAATTCACCCTTAGAAGAATTGGCTCTAATAGTAAGAAATAAAAGTCTTGATTGCACGAATTAAATTCAACAATTAAATAATACAACTCAGTAAACTGAAAAGCTTCAGCATTGCAGAGGACACATTCAGCATGCAAAATGGCAGCCTACAAATTGGGAAAGATTTTACCAACTACAAATCAGATGCAAGGTTAATGTCTGAATATATAAAGAACTCAAAAAAAAATGACATCAAGAAATAACAACCAAATTAAAAGTAGGGTATCTATCTAAAGAGTTATCTAATGATGAAATGCACATGGCTAAGAAACAGAAATATCAACATCCTCAGTCATCAGAAAATGAAAATTCAAGCTACTTTGAGATTTCATCTTATACCAAGCAGATTCACAAGATCAATAAAACATATGACAGACAGCTCATACTGGTGAGAATGTTGAACTCTTTTCCATTTCTAATGTGCCTACAACCTGTACAGCCACCACAGAAGTCAGTATGGTGGTTCCTCAGAACTAGGAATAGATCTACCTCAAGATGCAGCAATAAAACTACTCTTGGGCATATAACCAAATGATGTTTTATCCTACTACAAAAATACTTGAACAATCATGTTCATTACTGCTCTATTCATAATATCCAGGAATTGGAAACAGACAGATATGCATCAATGGGAGAATGGATAAAGAAAATTTGGTATATTAATAATGGAGTATTAACTTCCCCTTTTAAAAATTGAAATGAACTTCTCAGGTAAATGAATGGAGCTCATAAAAATATAGATACATGTAAAGTATCCCAGGCCCCAAAAGACAAATATGGTATGTATTTACATATATATGGACATCAGCTGTTACATCATTGAGAAAATTACAATCCATATAACTACCACATGTTAGGGATAGAATAAAAGTCTGGAGGAGAGAAGCATGTTTGGATCTCCTTAGGAAACGGAAATAAAATTGATAGTTATAAGGGATTGGGGACTGTAAGACAACATCAAACAGGAGGGAAGAAGGGACTGAGGAAAGAATACATCTAGGGACAGCTGAAAATAAGAACCATCTGAGGGATCATTTAGAAACCTAATAGTATAGTAGTTTCCAAAAATGGATACATATCTGAAGGTAAAGTAGAATCACCAAATAACAAGAGATAAAAAGCACCAATTGGACATCTCTCCTTAGCAAATGAAGCCTCCAGGTCCAGGAATGAGTTATATAAATTAAGACAGTTTCCTACAGAATGTTCACAGATAAACCTTATATTGACAATCCATCTTTGAGACTCACTTCAAAAGTTATTGTAGGTTGTGGCAAGTTCATAATTACAGCTAACCATCCCAGTATATTACTGCAGAAAGAAGTCAGTGTGGCCAGAGAGGGTCAGGAACAAGAACACAACAGAAGTCAGGAGTCAAGACTGATTGCATTCAATTATTAAATTTTAAGATAATAAAAAAGGAATAATAAATTTAAAAGAAAGATCAATGCACACAGAAATTAATACCTATATGTTTTTCCCCCTCTCAGAACTCTGGAGAATGGTATAAAGAGAACATCAAAAATAGTAGAAAGATAAAATTGTATTCAAAAATTTCTAGATGTATTGAACCAGTGTGACGAATAAATTTTATAAAAAAGGACATAGTAGAATAGATTTTGTGATACAGGCTGGGGTGTCCATTGCTCAGTTAGCAGAAAGTACAGACAGAGACCTTAGCAGTTGCTCTGTCCTTGAGGCTGGGTAAATCTGAAGTTCCAGGCTAACACCACAGGTCTGAAGATTTGGTAGCTGTTGTTCCACCTTGGAACATTGAAGAACCTGGATTCAAGTACTAGTCCAAAATGGAGGTCAAAACAGAAGTAATGGTCAGATGCCTTCAGCACAGGAAGCCAAGACAGACAAATAGAGAGCATTAATTTCTCCTTGGACCACCTTGCAGCTGGACCATCAGATGATTTTCCCCTCTCTGGGAAGATGACTCTCTCATAGTCAGTCCTTCCTGAAAGTAGTTCCGTAGGTTTGCCAAGTGGGTATCTCATAACTGATTCCATATTGAACCAGGCTGAAAATAAAGGTTAACAATCAGTGAGGATTTTCTTCCCTGTCCTTCAGATCTGCATACCAAGTGGTCCCCACGGCTTTGGAACCATAGACACACTGTAAAGAAGACATTCTGTCCCATATTCAGACTCCGTGTGGAATGTTTAAGAGATCCTTTGTAAACCTGTATCATGTCCTTACATGGGCCCCAGTGTCCTACCTTTTCAATGTAACAGTCTTGCTTCTGCTGTCATTTATCAAAGACAAAGGAAAGTAATTCCTAGGAAATAAAAGCAGAGAATGCTACCACAGTGTGAGAGGCTTTCCCATGTCTGCATTTCTCTGCTCAGTGCTCTGTCCTGGAACAGCATTTTTAGAGATGTGATAAATGAGCTCATTTTACTTGGGGATATTGGATTTTCTAATCAGTTAAGAGCAAACTTTCAAGATGTTATTGATATACTTCATAGCCAGTTCTGCCCAATTTAATCACATGAGCTTGAAGGCAAAGAGAGTAGGGGTAATTTTTGGTTTTGCTTTTGGTTTGTTTGTTCCTTTGAATCTTTTGCCTTTTTCCTTATATATAATCCATGGGTGCCATGGCTATTACTGCAGAAGAGGCTGGCCTCAACCTAGAGAGACACACCTACCTCTGAGTACTGAGTACTGAGATTAAAGGCAGCACCACCATGTCTATCTGGAAAAGGATTTTAGTTTTTGATTTTCATTTGTTTTGATTTAACCCATGCAGGTATTAACATAAAAACACAATTTAAAATGGTTAAGAGGTAGGTTACTCTGGAGTCAAATTGAGTGGCCATTGCTTGCATGTTCCAATGAACTAATAGTTTCATAAAGTTTCTGGTTAAGGAACAAAGAGTTATATGTGAAGGGACTTCTCAACCATGATGGAAATACCAGGAAGATTACAGGAAAGATGGGCAAACCTGTGCTATTGGTTCTGAATGCTAGCTGGTGATATTAGTGGAGCTAGTGGTCTGTTAAGGCTTCTTGTTTTACAGACATGTTAGGTCAGACACAGAAGTGGGCAAGAAATAACTAAAGATAGATAGCCAAGAAATATTATAATTTATCTCTGCACTTGCAACATTCCAATCTCTCTACAATCATTGAGAGTCTGACTAGTTATCAACCTTGCAGAAGGTTTTCTGGACAGTGACATTTTTCTGAGACTTTCATTTACATTAAGCAGTAATAGAAATTAATATGTAAAGGCAGAGAAGAAAGCACATTCTCCCTGAAAAAAAAGTTCCTCTTCCCTCTGTTTCCTCATTGCCCAGAGTCAAATGAGTGATGGTATACTCACATCTTTCTGCCAGGTACCTCCTGGAAAAGCCAGAGCCCTCAGCAGACTGTGACAGGAAAACAGGACACAAAGGGAAAGGCATCAGTATTAATATATGCAATAATCCAATTGACTGAAAGACTGGAGAGCTCCCTGTAGCAGGACTATAGTTAATAAAATAGACCATGCTCAAAACTAACCCTTATATTATAGATAATGTAGCACAACCATGTGAGTCACCTATCCTGCCAGTTGTTGTTCAAGGCTGTTGAGGCTTAAATCTACCCTAGATCTCTATTAGTAACTTCCACTCTGAGGAGGAGTACTTTTCTCTTTTTCGAATGAACTGTCTCTGTTTCTACCACTAACGATATATCCCTGAGACACATGTTATGGTACACCCTAATCTAGATATCTCAGCAGTCCCTCTTGATTCAATTCTACATGTATAACAAGACAAAATCCACAAATAAGCGTTGCTTCAGAAAGGAAGATAAGATTTGGGAGCACAATCTGTCTGTGATGTCTGTCACCCCATTGATGGGGTTAATTCTCCTTTCTCTATACTGTCTGTACCTTATAGAACTTGCTTGCTATGTTATACAGAGTAACACTCCCCAGTAAGTACTTGTGTCCCTTCTAAATTCTCTAAACAAGTTCTCAAGGAAGTGGAGCTCCAGAGAGACCCATGGTATATGGCTCTTTGATGAGAAGGTGAGAAGTTGTTCTACTTGAATCATTCATGCCATGAATGAAGGACATCATTGTACTCATTTCCTCACAGTTGAAGGTGGTGCCTGGGCCTAAGGAGAAATTGATTGTGTGGGCAAGTGAGATTTAATCACATGTTCAGAGGAAAGAAAACACTTCAATTCACTTTCAAGCTCATGTATGAATCAGCAGAGGTCTCTCAAAGAGCCTTTTAATTTAATATTGATTTTTACGTGCCCAACATTCAGGAATTCTTTGGTGGTATATCTCTTGCTTTCAGCTCATAGATTCTTTTAATGGTTATTGTAATAATTTATTTTCACTTTTAAGTACATTTTCTAAAAGGTGACTGTAATTGCAAGTCCCAAACTCCCTAGCTTTCAAAAACTGTTTCCCATTGATGTAATTATTTTTATAATGAAGCTGGTTCATAACCTATTTTCCAAGGGCTTCTGCCAAGAAGAGGAAGTACCTGGGGAAAGTGCAAAGTAGACATTAAGCAAATATTAGTTCCTTTATCTCGATGTGCTCCTGACCTTTTCTGGATAGTAGGAAATCATTCTAAAGACACTTTTATGCCTACAGAATTTTCCTGGCAAGCACCTGCTAAGACTCTTCAATGAAGACTTCATAGAAAATCTAACTCAGCAAAGCCTTGGCACCTGTTCTTGCTAGAAATAGAATTCTGAGCAAGGTATCTTGCCTGTCTTGGGCTTTCTATTGCTGTGAAGAGACACCATGACCAAGACAGCTATTATAAAGGAAAATATTTAACTGGGCAGGGCTTTCAGTTCAGAGGTTTAGTCTATTATCTTCATGGCAGAAAGCATGACGGTACATAGGCAGACATGTTCTACATCTGGATAGACAGAGGAAAGAGAGAGAGAGAGAGAGAGAGAGAGAGAGAGAGAGAGAGAGAGAGAGGGGGGGTCTTTTTGAGCATTTAAAACCTCAAACCCACTCCCAGTGACATACTTCTGCCAGTAATGCCACTCACACAACATCAAGGCCACACCTCCTAATAGTGCCATTCCCTAGTGACCAAGCATTCAAATTTACAAGCCTATATTCAAACCTGTTTCAATAACAATAACAAACCTGTTTCCTCACAAATAAGGGAAAAGTTATTATACACTGAAGAAGAATGTAGTTAAGATGAGACAATATATAGTGTGTGCATATGTAGTATGTGTGTACATATATACATGTATATATGTCTGTGTATGTATTGTATAAGTATGCGTGTGTGTATGGATGGATTGATGATGTGTGTGTGCATGTGTGAAATATACACACATATATGTATGTGGATATCTGTGTGTATGTGTGTATGTATTATGTGAATATGTAAGGATATGTGTATGCTATGTATGTATGTATATGTGTCTGTGTATAAATGTGTATATATGTGTGTGTATGTACATGTCCATGTATAAATATATGAGTGTGTATGAATATATGAGATCCAGCCCAAGAGAATTATCATCATGAATCTTGATCATCAACTTAATAGAAAATGGAGTCACCTAAATTCATGCCTCTGGGAGGATCTGCAAAAACATTTCCAGGAAGGATTAACTGACAATGAGGAAACTCTTCCCTGATGTGAGATCCTGATTCTTCAGTCTTCCAATTATTCTAATTGTGACTCTAGAGTATTCCTCCAAGCCTTAATCACTAGACAGGGACATATTTTTAGAAAAAAATATGATCATAGTGGTACATGTTTATAATCCCAGTATTTTGAGGAAAAGGAGACAAGACAATACCTGAGGCTCACTAGCCAGCAAATCTATACTAATTGGAAAGATCCAAACCAGAAAGAGACCTTTTCTCCAAAGATTAAGTTGAATAGTAAGTGAGAAAAACACCCAAGATTGACTGCTGGCCTCAACATGCACACACACTTGTACACCCATACAGGCATGCAAAAAAAACAAATACATACACAAACAAGTGCAATTGTTAAGTATTGTTTTGAGTCTAAATCCTTCCAGAAACAGGAGAAGACATTCAGTTTCAGTTCTTAGAACTGCATCATACCAGCTTGTCTCTCTCTAGCTGAGCCCTCAGCTCTGCCACTCAGAGACTCTCTCTTTTCTCACAAGAGACATTTTCTGAGTGGGCTTTGATGAGGCTTATTAAAGAAGTCTCAAGTTGTTGCTGTGACAACTTCAACTTCAGAGTGGCCTTCTCAGAAGTAAGCTGGGTCTATTAGCCATTTTTCAGCTACTATAAGAGACAGACATCTAAACTTTTCCAAAAGCAGTTATGGTAGGGAAAGAGTTGCATTCCAATGGCCCACATACTTCAGAAGATGGATTAGAAGTTTCTCAGTTATGAAATAAGGAGTTGCCATACAAAGAAACAATCTCAGTCTTTGATTCAAAAGAAAAGAAAATATAGGGTTACAAAAAACTCAAATTTGAATGCTTTAAAATAGGTTTTCACAATGGATCAAAGGTGGAAATTATTCAAATGTCCACTGGTAAATTAATGAATATATAAAATATAGTATGTATATTCATATAGTGGAATAATATGTGTCCATTAAAGAGGAATGGAGTGCCTATAACATACAGCATGATTAAACATTAAAAACATGATGCAAAGTAGAGGAAGCCAACTACAAAAGACTACATTTGAATAGTTTCATTTTCATAAAATATCTTAAGCAGTTCTATAGAGAAAATATAAATATCTGGCTACCTTGGACAAAGAGTGTTGAGTATGAATGAAGAGTGACTGGTTGTAGGTGCTGTGTTTCTTTGTAAAATAAAGAAAATTTCTTGACATTGATGTTGGTTGTGTAAGTAGTAATATCATGTAGGCTATTGAATGGTACACTCAAAATGGATGAGATATAAGGTGTGTATGTAGTGTCTCCATAAATATACTGAAAGCTGATAATACAGTACCAGAAAAGATGAGAATCTTGGTACTGCAAATGAGGTTAAACACCCACTGCTGAGCATAGTACAATGAGATAGGCCTAGAATACTCAGGAGGCAGATGTAGGCGAACCTGGGTCAATATGAGGGCACCCTGGTCTATATGTCAAGATATGAGCCAGCCAGGGTTACATAATAAGACCATGTCACATAAAATATAAAATGGAAAAAAGCAAACACACATGGCTGAGAAAGTGTGCCAGAATTTGGAAATGTTAGCTTGACTGAAAAACTACCAGGCTGCCTTGTAAATAATTATGCTCATACCCATAGACATTGCTACTATCAGTCTTCATCAGAGAAATGTTCCTATATAAAGAAAGGCAGCAAATACAGAGATGCATGGCTTCTCAAAATATTGAGGTAAGTGTTGTTTAATCAGTCAATTAAGTCTTCAACAAGACATTTATGCAACCCAGTCTAAGAGAAGAATGCCCAAGAGAGTAGAGGGAGAGGAAATAAAATACTATCCTGTGGACATGACATAGCCTAGACAACTATGGCTCCATTGTGGCAAGGGCTGCCTGTAATGGGCCAGCAAATGATGGTATTATCAAATGTCAACTATAGATAAAGGAGATAAGACATGTGGCTGTATCCTTTCCCTGATGAACTGTGAGCTACTGAAAGATTCTAGGAAAGGAGGAGTGAATTATAAAACATAATAGCCATGAACTTGGGAAAGGAGCTTGAGATAGTGGGGATAATTGGATGAATGGGAGATAAAAGGTGAGGCAGACAGAAATAAGAATGTACTACACAGATGTAGGAAACTATCAAAAGAACAAGTTTAGTAAAATTCTAATAAAAGAAAAGAAAAAATATGAAGAATGTGTCATATTTGAACAGTTTTGGAGCAACTTAGCCAAGACAGTGTGCTAGATTCTTTGATCTCTAAGATTCTGCTGATTACCAAGCCAAAGGTGTAGGCATACATTTTTTAAAACATACACTTAATAAAGATTTAAACTCCCCTGTAGCCCACCACCAGTACAGCAGAGGTAGTGGAAGAGAAAAGAGGAAAAAAAAAAGATGTGGGGAAAATGGACCTGTTCAGCAATATTTCTTCGGAACAAGCTTGATCTTCTTTTTCAGCAATTCAGTCCTGTAGCAAGCACCAAATAAGACTCAGCAGCTGCAGACCAGTCCTCTAGGCAAGCAGATACCACAGATGAACTAACAGCTACAGTCCAGTTCTTTTGGCAGGCAGACACCAGACATTAACTGGCAGCTGTAATTCAATCCTGAAAAAGCTGCAAGGCATGCCAACTGTCCTGAGGTGAGGCTTCCGAAGCCTCAAGCTGCCATAGGAACCTCACAAGCAGTTCTTGGGTGAGTTTCTTTCAGTAGTGGCTTTAACACAAGTTGAACTCAACAATGATATATAAGTTGAACCAATACATGTGTGTAGGTATCAAAGAACAGTGAAGCACAGCAAACCAAACCAATGCTCAGTGGTTGCCTTTCACTGTGTATGAAGTCATATTTATACTCATTCATCAAGTGTCCTTTCCTGTGTTTGCTAAATCTAAGTACCCTTTCATCTGTGTCTGCTCAAAATAAATAATAATAAATAAATAAATAAATAAATAAATAAATAAATAAAAAACCACCACATTCTTTCATGTGTCCTTTCACCAGTGTGAAAGTTCTCAGAGCATAATAAATTTCCAAATGACAAGAACCTGCATTAATGGAAAGACAAAAATTGTCAGAATCAGAAGCAGTAAGGTGTACTGAGATATAGCCAAACAGCAATGAACTAAAGGACTCATGCTCCCTTCCATCTCCAAGGTCTGTCCCAGCATCTTCCAAGCATGGTAGGAATTGGGAAATGCTGTTATCCAGACATCTGAATGTTACATAAAATGTAACAAATGACCCAGACACTAGAAAACTCTGATAAGGATCACTAGAGCAAGAAAAATTTAGAAAAGCAGTAGGAAAGAAGCCACAAAGCATGCCATAATGAATTGCAAATAGGAATAAAAAGCAGAATATGGACCTCTATCTCTAACCTGAGACAACAGAACCAAAGCTAAGCTACTGATTCTTGTCTGTGGATACCTGCTTGCTCAGTCCTGACTATTGACAAGTCCTGTTTGCTAAAAATAAAATCGCCTTAACAAAAAACCTGCAAATCTTAGCTTATGAAATACTTGATCAGATCTGAGGGTGGGGAAATCTTCTTTGGGGTAGAGATAAAAAGAACATTCTAGGATAATCAATGGTCATGGAGATAAGATTATAGCAATGCCTACTCCAACGTAAGATATGAAATATTTCTGATGGACCTGGACCTCTTTGGGTAATAGCATAGAGGCTACAGCTATGTGCTAATTAAAGAGACAGATATATATATATTACTTGCAAATCTTTTAGTACTGAGAATTTCTTGTTAGAGAGGTGATCTCCCTTCACAAACCCAAGAGATGATCCATGGAAACTGAAAATCTGGATAACTTTGCTTGACTTTCAACACTCTGGACAGCAGGGAGACTCTCTCAGCCAGTAGGTCTCCTGAAAAACACTTATACTTTGCTTTTATAACCCTATGGGTGATGGTGCTCATGAACCCTTCAACTCAGGACTTTCTCAGACACATGGAGTTTGTTTATTCCTGAGTTTGTGAGCCTCTCACTGATCCTTTAATAGAATGTTTCAACACAGAGAAAACTACTAAGCAACATTATTTTATTTACTATTATATATATATATATATATGTGTGTGTGTGTGTGTGTGTGTGTGTGTGTCTGTGTGTGTGTGTCTGTGTGTGTGTGTGTGTGTGTGTGTGTATAATTTGTCTGAAAAGGGAAGAACTCCTTAATTAGCACATAGTTATAGCCTCTATACTATTGTGCACATGTACACACACACAAACACACACATATGTGTGTTTATATATTATTAAATTACACACACACACACACACACACACACACACACACACACACACACATATATATATATATATATATATATATATATATATATATAATAACCTCAGTCTGGATAACATTATTTATATGTATATTTGTTTTCAGAATTTCTGGGCTGACTATTTGGTATTAAATAATCAGTTGGTGTGGTCTTTCCTGGAGAAGACCATTTCTCCCAGTCCCAACATTACTTAGTTCTTATGACTTTGACTTTGGCATGTGTACTGTTGTTCTTTTTCTGCTCATGTTTAGGCAGCCATGCTAATAAGTCTTGGCTGGCATGGTAACCTCTTCTGTACTCAGAAAGCACCAGGCACCCATTTATGACACATATATACATGCAAATACACATACTTATAAAAATAATTTTGGGTTTTGCTGTTACTGCCATTGTTTTGTTTCAGTTGTTGTTTTACAAGACAGGATCTCACTATGTAGCTCTGTTTGTCCTTGAACTCACGATGTAGATAAAGCTGGCCTCAAATTCACAGAGATCCTCCTTTCTGTGCTTCCCAAGTGCTGTTAAAAGTATACACTACTACACATTGCTTCATAAAATAAAATATAAACATTATTTTTAAACAGAATACACAAGACTTGGAAGGAAATGAGGTAGGAAATGAAGGTTGGGCAAAAAGGAATAGAGAATGGATTTGATTAAAGCACATTATATTCTTATAGGAAATTCTCTAACAGTAAAAATAAAATATGTATGTACTGTCCAACTTTACATTATGTTGCTGTGATAAAACACTAACTAAAACTAAATTGGGATGGTGGTGGTGGTGACAGTTTATTTCATTTTGCAACTTTCAGGTTTAAGTACAGACTGTAGAAGAATGCTAGTTACTCATTTGCTTTTCTTGGCTTATTTAGTTTGCTTTTTCATACAATCAATGACCACACAGAGAGTCCTCCCTCACCAATCATTAACCAAGAAAATGTCACAGTTCATCAAGCCAATCTAATTGAAGCAATTCCTCAGTTGCATTTTCCTCTTTGAATGTTGCTCTCATTGACAAAAATTTAACTAAGCATGTTCCTTACTTAATCCCTATGAGAACCACAACTGATTTTTTAATGGGTGGAAAGAGAGACAGAGAGGAGAGAGAGAGAGAGAGAGAGAGACAGAGACAGAGACAGAGACAGAGACAGAGACAGAGACAGACAGAGAGAGGAGCTAGGGAGGAAGGAAGGAAGGAAGGAAGGAAGGAAGGAAGGAAGGAAGGAAGGAAGGAAGAAAGGAAGGAAAGAAGGAAGGGAAGACAGAGGGAGGGAGGGAGGGAGGGAGGGAGAGGGAGGGAGGGAGGGAGGGAGAGAGGGAGGGAGGAAGGAAGGAAGGGAGGCATGAAGGGAGGAAGAAAAGAAGGGAAGGAGGGTGGAAGAAAGGAAGTCAAGAAGAAAGTGATGAATGAAGGAAGGGATGGAGGGAGCAAGGAAAGGAGAAAGGGAAGAAGGAAGAAAGGAAACAGCCTATGTTGTGGCTCATGCTGATAAGGTCTTGTAATGAGGCCTAGGTGAAAAGATGACTGATTGAGGCCTTGAAACTAATCTCACATTCTTGAAGCCATGCTGAATAGTCTAGATAGAACCTTGCACAGCCTGTGAATAATCTGTCCCTTCAGGAGATGCAGAAAGCTCCTTTTTAATTAGCTTGAGAAATGGCATGATTATATATGCTATTTTTAATTCTATGAATAACTAGCATTGTGATGGTAATCTTTATTGTCAGCGTGATGAGATCCAGATTACCTGTAGGATAAGCCTCTGGGAATACCTTCAAAGGAATATCTTAATTAGGTTAATTAAGTTGGGAAGATCTGCCCACTCCACACTGCAATTTTCTGAGATGGATCTGGGACTGTATAAAAAAGAGTAACTGAGCTGAACACTAGCCAATCATTGCTTTCTGATGGTAGAAATGATGATAGAAATGACCAGCTTGTCTCTACTTCTATTGATGGATGTGATGAAAGTGGACTAAGAACTATACTGTTTCTGCTTCCTGATGATAGACTTTAGTATCTCTACCCTGTCTCTGCTTTCTCTCGGTGGATATTATGTAAGCAGACACTTCCAGCTCCTTCTGCCTTGATTTCTACACCATGATGGGCTATTCCTACAACTGTATGGTCAAGGAAACCCTTCTCTTCTTGCATTGCTTTCTCTCCAACCCTATCCTTTATTTTCTTGATAAAAGTTATTTTAACAGGGGTAACATAAAATCTCAGAACAGTTTTAATTTGCAGTTTTCTGATAGCTAAAGGTGTTAGACATTTTACGGTCATCTGTTCTCTTTTCAAGAATTAGGTGTTTGGTTCATTAGCACATTTACTGATTGAGGCTTTTCCATGGGGAGGTTGTGTGTGTTTTGTGTGTGTGTGTGTGTGTGTGTGTGTGTGTGTGTGTGTGTGTGTGTATTGTATAATTTTTGCAGTTCTTTATATATTCTAGATGTTAACTCCATGTCTGAATTATAGCTGGTGTCACCATCACACATATATATATACAAAGAGTCCTGCCACTATTGGTTTTATCCTTAGCGACATCCATCAATACTCATATATCACGAAAATATCAATTATTTTCCTTCCTGATACTCTTTTGAAAGAATGAAAAAGCCACACAACAATGACCTTTTCTCAGTCAACATTTTTTACTGACTATCACTATTGACAAAGGCTTGAGACAGAGAATCAGAAAGAGTAATCCTTGCCTTTGACAATCTCACAGTCTAGCAGGAAGGACACAATGGTCATCTTTAGTATTTTACATTTCACCCAATGAGTTCATAAGCTTCATAAGAAAATGTGACTGTCGATACAGAAATGAAGGCTGTACCTTGACTCAGCAGTAGAGAAACATACATCTTTTGTCTTCTGTGATCACAAAGCTGCCACAGCAGTCCTTGGAACAGTGAAAAAGGCCATGATATGGACATAAAATTAGGAGTCAGTATTAACTAGGTGATCTCCAAAGCCCAGTAAAAAAGATAATAAATGATAGTGCCTCCCTTTTCCTTAGCTGTGCACTTGGTCTTTCCTTCTGTTGTAATTAGATCACTGGAGACCTGGCCAGTAAAAGCAAGATTGATTCAGGTTTCCTCTGACTCCCTAGCTGTTCCTAAAGACTAAGGCTGACTACTACATCTTAAATAATGGCTTTACATTGGGCTGGAGTAAGAGCTGAGGGCCAGGAACTACTTCTTTGCAATGAGAGTACACTCCTATCTTTGTGAAAGGGAGTCCATTGGCTCCAAAGATGAAAATAACTACTGTTTTGTTTTTTGAAAAGTCCTATTGCTAGAGCTAGAGATATTCTGGCTTTTAAAGGTAACACACTCACATGCATATACAAAGACACACACATACAATTCAGTAAAAATAGTTTTTTAAAAGCATACGTGCTTACACAGTCACAAGCTGTCCTAAATACACAGATTTTTTTTTTCAAAACAGAGCTGAGTAACAAAGAAAAATATTCTCCAACAAATGCAGTCATGTGACAAAACTGCTTCTCCTTTTAAGTGAATAAACTTTGAAGTAAACAGCAGTTTTTGTGATGCTCACAGGTCTGTGAGCACATTAAGGATTAAAGCCCATCTCAGAGCAATTTCTGCTCCTGAGATCAACACAGGTGTTTGGAGTTGCATAGCTTGTGATGGGCAACTTTGTACTACAATGCAAGCTTCTTTAAAATGTGTAGATACTGTTATCCTCAAATTTAAATTCAAAGCATTTATCCAGATATGTAATGTAATCAAATGAAGTTTCATGACCCTACCTAACTCCTACCTCAAATAGACCAATTGGAAAAGGTTTCGTGAGATGTTTACTTGGTTTTAATAATGTTCAGAAATTACTAACATTTTTTTCATGTTGTACATGTGTATGGTGTGTGTGTGTGTGTGTGTGTACACACACTCATGTATGAAGGCACAGATGTTGCAGGTACACATGCACATATGCATGAGAGAGGATACCAATATCTTAGATATCCATACTAAAAGATTATTGGAAACATGATATTTTAGATTAATCGAGTAGGATGAGAGAATACAAAATTAAGTAAAATTAAGGGATGGGCAAATGGAGTTCATCAGTTTGGACTCTATTGTAAGATATGATTGATTTTTTTATTTTAAAAATGTTACAAGTCTATTGTAATAACAAGTCCAAAGTGTATTTTCATAGCAAAATGAGAAACAAACTAAACATATAATAATGAGACTTTGTCAAATTATGGTATACTTGTATTAGAGGATATTTGATGTAGACTTTTAAAACCTATAACCTTATAGGAAAAGATACAAATAATGTTATTTAGAATATTAGAAAGAAAGTCTATACAATTATATGAGATAGGCTAAGAGATAGAAGACACAGCAGTTAAGAGTCCTTGCTGCACTTTCAGAGGACCTGCACTGAGTTCTCAGCACACATCATCAGATTACTCAGAATAGTTTATAAATAACTCCAAAGAATCTGATACCCTCTTTTGACCTCTACAGAGATACACATATATGCATTTGTGAACATGCATGCATGCACATATGTGCACACAGGAACAAATTATTATTAAATTATGTAAAACATCTTCCACTTTTGTCTAAAAATAAACCTATAAAAACTATAGAAGTGACTCAAAGTTAATAGTACTTGATGCACAATCATAAAATTAGAGTTGGGTTCATAGCATCCATACAACATGCATGAATTCCCCCTTCCCACACACACACACACCCATAATTTTATTCACACATTCCCAGGATGTCTGGTAGGCCTTGATGGCCTTCAGCCCTGTCAAGAAAATATGATCTCCAAGTTCAGGCATGAGACCCTGCCTCCAATGGCTAGATCAAACTTAACATAAGATACCCAACACACTCTTCTGACCTCCATAAACATAAATGCATAATTACACATATGTGCACACATACATGCACATATACTCACACAGGCATACACATAAATAAATTAATTTAAAAACATATACCTAAAGGAAGAAAATGGCCAAAATGTCATCTGCGATCTTAGAGTAATGGGATTAAATATAATATTTGTCCACTGATAATTTGTAAGTTTTATTTTAAAAAAAAATGTATGTGTGCCTGAAAATTTGTCTCAGTGGTTAAGAGAACATTTTTCGCTTGAAGAGAGAGGGCCCTACTTCAATTCCCAAAACATACACTGCAGCTTATGACTATCCATAACTCTAGCTTGAGAGAATCCTAAACTTTCTTCTGAGATTTGAGGGCAACAGGCACACATGTAATGTATATGCATACATGCAGATAAAACACATAAAAAAGAGAAAGACTTTTATTCCTGTGTCTGTTTATCTTTGTGTGTGTGCGTGTTGTCTCTCTGTGTGTTTGTCTGAATCTATGTCTGTACTTGTACATGCACTGAGTACCTGCACAAGTATATATGTGGCAATCAAAGGACAACTTTTAGGGTGTTTTGTTTTGTTTTTGTTTTGTTTTGTTTTGTTTTGGTTCCCGTCTACCATGTATTTTCTGGGAATGGTATCTAACAAAAACCTTTCTCAACTTAGTCATATGATCTATCCAGCAAATTATTCTTTAAAGGAGTACTTTACCTGCTACATTTATGGACTGTGGTTGTTTGAATAGGAATTACACCCAAAGACTCATGATTTTAAATAATTGGCCCTAGGGAGGAATAGCCCTGCTGCAGTAGGTATGGCCTAGATGGAGGACATGTGTCTCTGTGGGGAAGGTTTTGAGTTTTCAGACAGATAAGCCACAAGCCAGGTATTTGGGCTCATTATCAATTTCTGATACCTGCAGATCCAGATGTAGAAATCTCAGGTACCTCTCCAGCACCTTGTCAGCCTGTATCCTGCCATGCTTCCTGCCATGACAGTAATGAACTTAATCTCTGAAACTGTAATCAAATCACAATTAAATGTTTTGCTTTAAGCATTGTTTTGGTCATGCTGTCTCTTCACATCCATTGAAACACTAACTAAGAAATTGTCCAGTGAACTTTACATTACATCTCTTTCTATATGCATATGTGTCCTTGTGTAAATGTATGTGTTTCTCTGTATGTCTGCATATGTATCTATGTACTTTGGTCTATATTGTTTTGTCTATCTGTATGGGTGTGTAGATATGTGTATACAAAGTTTAACTAAATAGATAATGTGTACTAAATATCAAGAAACTAAGAAATAATGTTAAGGATGATACTTACATCCTTTTTTTGTACTTTATTTTTTTAATTTTTCATTGGATATTTTATTTACATTTCAGATGTAATCCCCTTTCCCCATTTCCTCCCACCCAGGAACCCCCTAACCCATCCTCCCTCCTCCTGCTTCTCTGAGGATATGCCCCCCTCATTCTCACCTCCCCACCCATGATTTCCCCCACATTGCAGCATCCAGCCTTCACTGGACCAAGGACTTCCTCACCCACCTATGCCTAACACTGTCATCCTCCCTACATGGGTCCTTCCCTATGTGCTCTCAGGCTGATGTTTTTTTTTTTTTTTTTAAATTTATTCTATTTTTTTTTGTTGTTGTTGTTGTTGATCATAATTTTTTTTTTATTTTCAGCAAATCAAAAAAATTTAAAAAGCATTCAACAGAATAAAATGAAAAGAAACAAACAAGCAAAATACCAAGTGTCAGATATACTTATACAAGAATTCTATAGAGCCTTCAAACAAGCAATACTTTTTGAGTTATGTTTAAAAAAATTCAGAACCACAATAAGCTCCTTCACAAAGCAAATAATATTGAAATAGTGAAATCAAGTATAAACCCAACAAAAATATATAAGTTATAGTCCAGTATCCCTCATGAATATACATACAAAAATTCTCAATGAAGTAGTTGCAAACTGAATACAAGAGATATAAAAAAATAATATTCCATGAACAACTGAACAACTGTTTTTTTTTAGAAGACCATACTCCATATACAGGCTGCATGTTTTGGGATAGCCTCCACTCCAGATGTTTGAGACCTACATGAAAACCAAGCTGCACATTTACAACATATGTGCAGGGAGGCCTAGGTTCAGCCCATGGAGGTAGATCTGTGTAGACTAGGTATGCTCCACGGTTGGTGATTCAGTCTCTGAGAGCTCCAAGGGTTCAGGTTCGTTTACTCTGTTGATCTTCCTGTGCAGTTCCTATCTCCTTAGGGCCCACAATCCTTCCACCTATTCATCTATAAGAGTCCTCAAGCTCCATCCACTGTTTGGCTCTGGATGTCTGTATCTGTCTGAGTCAGCTGCTGGTTAGAGCCTCTCAGAGGACAGCTTGTCCCTGTCTGTTCTCAGGCTGGAGGTTTAGATCCTGGGAGCTCTGGTTGAATCTTTTGATACTCGTTCTAAAAAGGACAAAAGCACCCACACTTTGGTCTTCCTCCTTCTTCTTGAGTTTCATGAGGTTTATGCATTGCATCTTAGGTATTGTGCGTTTTGGGGCTAATATCCGCTTATCAGTGAGTGCATACCATGTGTGTTCCTTTGTGATTGGGTCATCTCACTCAGGATGATATTTTCTAGCTCCATCCATTTGTCTAAGAATTTCATGAGCTCATTATTTTTAATGGCTGAGTAGTACTCCATTGTGTAAATGTACCACATTTTCTGTATCCATTCTTCTGTTGAAGGACATCTGGGTTCTTTCCAGCTTCTGGCTATTATGAATAAGGCCGCTATAAACATAGTGGAGCATGTGGCCCTGTTGCATGTTGAAATATCTTCTGGGTATATACCCAGGAGGGGTATAGCTGGGTCCTCAGGTAACACCATGTTCAATTTTCTGAGGTATCGCCAGACTGTTTTCCATAGTGGTTGTACCAGCTTGCAATCCCACCAACAATGGAGGAGTGTTCCTCTTTCTCCACATCCTCGCCAACATCTGCTGTCACCTGTGTTTTGGATCTTAGCCAATCTGACTGGTGTGAGGTGGAATCTCAGTGTTGTTTTCATTTGCATTTCCCTGATGACTAGGGATGCTGAGCACTTCTTTAGATGTTTCTCAATCATTTGAGTTTCCTCAGTTGAGAGTTCTTTGTTCAACTCTCTACCCCATTTTTTAATAGGGTTATTTGATGATCTGGAATCTAGTTTCTTCAGTTCTTTGTATACCTTGGATATTAGCCCTCTATCAGATGTAAGGTTGGTGAAGATCTTTTCCCAGTCTGTTGGTTCCCGCTTTGTCCTGTTGACCGTATCCTTTGCTTTACAGAAGCTTTGCAGTTTTATGAGATCCCATTTGTCAATTCTTGATCTTAGAGCATACGCCATTGGTGTTCTGTTCAGGAACTTTTCCCCTGTGCCCATATGATCAAGGCTTTTCCCTATTTTCTCTTCTATTAGTTTCAGTGTAGCTGGTTTTATCTCCTTGTACAAAACTCAATTCCAAGTGGATCAAGGACCTCCACATAAAACCAGCTACACAGGCTGATGTTTTAGACCCTGGGAGTTCTGGTTGGTTGGTATTGTTGCTCTCCCTATGGGGCCTCAAACCCTTTCAGCTCCTTCAGTCTTCTCTCTCACTCCTCCATTGGGAACCCCATGATCAGTTCAATTGTTAGCTGTGAGCATCTGCCTCTGTATATTCAGGCTCTGGCAAACTGCTAAGGAAACAGCTATATCAGGTTCCTATCAGCATATACCTTTGGTGACTGCAAAAGGGATGGATACCCAGTTGGAGCAGTTTCTGGACGGCCCCTCCTTCAGTATCTGTCCCACGCTTTGTCTCCATATTTGCTGCTGTGAGTATTTTGTTACTTCTTCTAAGAAGGGCCAAAGCACCCACACTTTGATCTTCCTTGTTCATTGTTTCATGTAGTCTGTGAGTTGAGTCTTGGGTATTTCAAGCTTTTGGGATAATATCCAATTATCAGTGAGTGCATACTATGTGTGTTCTTTTGGGATTGGGTTACCTCACTCAGGATGATATTTTCTATTTTCATCCATTTGCCTAAGAATTTCTCATATTCATTGTTTTTAATAGCTGAGTAATACTCCACTGTGTAAATGTACCACATTTTCTGTATCCATTCTTCTGCTGAAGGACATATAGGTTCTTTTCAGCTTTATAAATAAGGCAGTTATGAACCTAGTGGAACATGTGTCCTTGTTATATGTTGGACCACCTTCTGGGTATATGCCCAGGAGTGGTATAGCTGGGTCCTCAGGTAATGCTATGTCCAATTTTCTGAGGAACCACCAGACTGATTTTCAGAGTGTTTATACCAGCTTGCAATCCCACCAACAATAGAGGAGTCCTCCTCTTTCTCCACATCCTTGCCAGCATCTACTATCACCTGAGTTTTTGACCTTGGCCATCCTGACTGGCCTGAGGTAGAATCTCAGGGTTCTTTTGATTTGCATTTCCCTGATGACTAAGGATATTGAACATTTCTTTAGGTGTTTCTCAGCCATTTGAGTTTCCTCAGTTGAGATTCTTTGTTTATCTCGAAACTACATAAAGACAGAACAAAGAAAGAAAACTTCAGACTAATCTCCCTTATGAATATCAATGCAAAAATACTCATTAAGATTCTGACAAACCGAATACAAAAACACATCAAAACAATTATCCATCATGATCAAGTAGGCTTTATCCCAGGAATGCAGGCATGATTCAATATACAGAAATCCATCAACATAATCCAGTATATAAACAATATCAAAGAAAAAAAACACACGATCATCGCACTAGATGCTGAGAAAGCATTTGACTAAATTCAATATCCCTGCATGGTAAAAGTCTTGGAAAGATTAGGAATTCAAGGCCCATACCTAAACATAGTAAAAGCAATATACAGCAAACCAGTAGCCAACATCAAACTAAATGGAGAGAAACTTGAAGCAATCCCACTAAATTCAGGGACTAGACAAGGCTGCCCACTTTCTCCCTACCTATTCAATATAGTACTGGAAGTTCTAGCCAGAGCAATTAGACAACAAAAGGAAGTCAAAGGGATACAGATAGGAAAGGAAGAAATCAAAATATCACTATTTACAGATGATATGATAGTATACTTAAGTGACCCTAAAACTTCCACCAGAGAACTCCTAAACCTGATAAACAACTTCAGCAAAGTGGCTGGATATAAAATCAACTCAAACAAATCAGTAGCCTTCCTTTACTTGAAGGATAAACAGGCTGAGAATGAAATTAGGGAAATGACACCCTTCACAATAGTCACAAATAATATAAAATACCTTGGTGTGAATCTAACCAAGCAAGTGAAAGATCTGTATGACAAGAACATCAAGTCTCTGAAGAAAGAAATCGAAGAAGATCTCAGAAGATGAAAAGATCTCCCATGCTTGTAGATTGGAATAATTAATATAGTAAAAATGGCCATCTTTCCAAAAGCAATCTACAGATTCAATGCAATCTCCATCAAAATTCCAAATCAATTCTTCACAGAGATAGAAAGAGCAATTTGCAAATTCATTTGGAATAACAAAAAACCCAAGACTGGCCTGGTCTACAGAGTCAGTTACAGGTCAGCCAGAGCTACACAGAGAAACCCTATCTCAAGAAAAAAAAAACAAACAAACAAACAAAAACACCCTATTCTCAACAATAAAAGAACTTCTGAGGGAATTCCTGACCTCAAACTGTGCTACAGAACAATAGCGATAAAACTGCATAGTATTGGTACAGAGACAGGCAGGAAGATGAATGGAATAGAATTGAAGATCCAGAAATGAACCCACATACCTATGGTCACCTCATCTTTGAAAAAGGAGCTAAAACCATCCAGTGGGAACAGGGCAGCATTTTCAACAAATGGTGCTAGTTCAACTGGAGGTCAGTATCTAGAAGGGTACTTACATTTAGTTAGTTAGTTAGTTACTTAGTTAGTTAGTTAGTTAGTTAGTTTAGGTTTTTTGAGACAGGATTTCTCTGTGTAGCCCTGGCTGTCCTGGAACTCCTTCTGTAGACCAGGCTGGCCTCGAACTTAGAAATTTGTCTGCCTCTGTCTCCCAAGTGCTGGGATTAAAGGCATGCGCCACCACCACCCGGTGAATATTTACATTCTTAATGTAAAGTATTATTCTTTTATTCATAATAAATTTCACTAGAACTTTCAGTAAGTGAAGCCAATGCTCTTGAAATGACCAGAAAATTTTCCTTAATCTCTAAATTTGGCCACTATGCCTGGTATTATAATTCCAGTCAAATATCCTTTTAAAAAATAAATGTATAGGAAAATATCCACTATGCTTATTTAATCATTATATGTTGTAGAGGAATTTTTATCTAGCAAAATGGCTGCTCTCACAAGGGATCTAGGTCTCCATGATTTGACTGAAATGACACACAAACACACAGACATGCCCACAGTACTTACTTGTAATTCCAAACAATGAAGATAAAATTAGTTTCTAGAAGCAAGCAGCCATACTTGAAAGTAATATTTAATTGAGGGACAGAAAAGTGATAAATCAGAGAAAGTATGACAGAATGAATTAGAGAGAGGATACTCTGAACTCTTATGAGAAAACAGAGGTGACATAAGAAACCAGTGCAGAGGGGCAGACAGAGAGTACAGTTAGAAGGCAGGGAGGGAAGGATGGAAGGACAGAGGAAAGGAGGGAGGGAGGGATGGAGGGAGGGAGGAAGGGAGGGAGGAAGGGAGGAAGGGAGGGAGGGAGGGAGGGAGGGAGGGAGGAAGGAGGGAGGAAGGGAGGGCAACAGAGAGAGAGAGAGAGAAGAGAGAGAGAGAGAGAGAGAGAGAGAGAGAGAGAGAGATTGAGAGGAGATTCAGTTTTTACTGGGACAGTTTTACTGAGCTAGGTTACTAGTGCAAACAGAACAAATCAGAGAATGAGAAGAAGTCACAAGAGTAGAACTGATTGTCATTGTTAGTTTCAGGTTGCACAGAACAATTTAGTCAGAAGCCGAGAGAAGCAAGTTGGAATCAGTAAGCTTGGAGAGGAGTTTGGGGCAGAACAGCAGAATCAAACCTGCCAGCCATAGTTCAGAAAAAGCTAGAAAGGGTGAACTTTTTCAGTAGTAATATTGGAGCCTGAAATATTCTATGCCTAGATTAGCATATGATGGTAGAAGATGAAAACTTAAATTTCCTTACTTGCAGAAGGTTAAGTGGTACAGAGGCTAGGCCATTCTAGGCTTATGCCTAAGTGTAGTTAGCAATGCTCTGATCTCAGCTCATGCCATTTATTCCTAAACCTTGGGTAAACCTCTCATTTCACCCCTACATCTGAGGAAATAAAAGTGACATTTACATTTACAGCACACTATATACATACTCTAACAGACTATATCCCACAAATCTGTACAATTAATTTGATGTTTTGGGGAAGAAATTTCAAGAGGGGATTTCTGTGTATAGCCTCAGCTCTCCTGGAGTTTACTCAGTAAACCATGCTAGCCTTGGACCCACACAAATCAACCTGCTTGTCCTCTCAAGTGCTGTAATTAAAGACATGCAGCAATACTACTCAGGTAAATCAGTACTTTTATTAAAATATTTTTGTTCAAGGAGATCACAAAGAAGTTTAATTTCCAGAATCAACATGGTCAAAAAGGATCAACTTCCAGAAGTTATCCTGTGACTTGCACATATGTACCGTGGCATAGGTGCAATTGTAGAAAAATAAATAAATAATAAATAGAAAATGAATAAATAATCTTTTCCAAAATTTTAAACATTTCATTTAAGTGTTGATTGCTCACATAGTGTTGGAAATTAAAAAATGAATATTGACAAAGCACATTTGGTTTCAAAAGAGAAGTT
>JAJTUV010002701.1:0-112408 GCA_021653895.1 Mastomys natalensis | reverse complement strand
TTAGGGTTCCTCTCCCCCTGCTCCTCTCAGTTCTTCCCATGCCTCCTCCAGCAATCAACACTAAGATAAAATAAAAAGAAATGAACCAAATAGGACACAACAAGAAAAAGAACTACAGAAAAAGCACAAGAAATACAGACCTAGAAACACACATGTTTGCACACACAGGAATCTCATAGAAACAAATACAAAAGCCATAACATAGATGCAAATTACCTATAAAGATTCCACTGAGATTGTTTTGAGTTAGCCATCTACTGTGGGGCAGGAATGGACCTGCCTGTAAGAGTGCTTTGTTTGCCTAGTAAGATTCCCTTGGAGAAAACTAACTTTTCATTAGCAAGTGATTTCCAAATCCAGATAGTTTCTGGATTAGTAATGGGATGGGGGCTTGTGTCCATGTCTCCTTTCAGCTCTAGGACTCCATCTGGTACAGATCTGTACATGCTGCTACAATATCTGAGAGTATATATGTGTGTCCATGTGCTGTATTTAGAAGAACTTGTTTTCTTGGTTTCTTCAATCCCTTTGTCTCTCAGATTCTTTCTATCCCCTCCATGAATGGGTGTTGTATCTTGTCAAATGCTTTTTCAGCATCTGTTGAGACAATCATGGGTTCTTTTTCTTTGAGTTTGTTTATATAGTGAATTACATTGATGGATTTCTGTGTATTGAACCACCCCTGGATCCCTGAGATGAAGCCTACTTGATTATGGTAAATGATCATGTTTGTTGTGTCCTTAGATTCAGTTTGTGAGGATTTTATTGAGTATTTTTGCATCAATATTCATAAGGGAAATTAGTCTGAAATTCTCTTTCTTTGTTGGGTCTTTCTGTGGTTTAGGTATGAGCATAATTGTGGCTTCATAGAACAAATTGGGTAGTGTTCCTTCTGTTTCTATTTTATGGAACAGTTTGAAGAGTACTGACGTTAGGTCTTCTTTGAATGCCTCATAGAGTTCTGCACTAAAGCCATATGATCCTGGGCTTTTTTTTTGGTGGGAGACTTTTAATGACTGCTTCTATTTCTTTAGGGGTTATGGGACTGTTTAGAGGGTTTATCTGATCCTGATGTAACTTTGGACATGCTATCTGTCTAGAAAATCATCCATTTCATCTAGAAATTCCAGTTTTGTTGAGTATAGGCTTTTGTAGTAGGATCTGATGATTTGTTGAATTTCTTTAGTTTCTGTTGTTATGTCTTCCTTTTCATTTCTGATTTTAATTTGAATACTGTCTCTGTGCCCTCTGGTTAGTCTGGCTAAGGGTTTATCTATCTTGTTGATTTTCTCAAAGAACCAGCTCCTGATTTTGTTGATTCTTTGTACAGTTCTCTTTGTTTCTACTTGGGTGATTTTTGCCCTGAGTTTGATTATTTCCTGCTATCTACTCCTCTTAGCTGTATTTGCTTCTTTTTGTTCTTTGAGCTTTCAGATGTGCTGTTAACCTGCTAGTGTATCCTCTCTCCAGTTTATTCATGAAGACACTCAGATCTATGAGTTTTCCTCTTAGCACTGCTTTCATTATGTTCCATAAGTTTGGGTATATTGTGTCTTCATTTTCATTAAATTCAAAAAAGTCTTTAATTTCTTTCGTTATTTTTTTTGGTGCCCTGGAAATGTAGGGCACCAAAGGCAGTAGTTGAAATACGTTGAATCATCAATATAGTATGCACCAAAGAAATCTTCAATGCAATCCCCATCAACACCTGATTTGTGTCAAGAACGGTGATAGGCACTAGAAAAAGAATAATTTACTAGAATCATGCTTTCAATATGATCTATAGGCACTTTCCAGCCAATCTACTGGCTATACAGTCCATGAATCCATAATAATATCACATCTTGCAATTTCTCCTTCAAAGAAAAATTTGCAACCATGTGCACTGCTTGAAGTATTAACTATGTTGAAGATTTTCCTTCACTGTGTCTTTCATGATTGTCCTAGAAAGAGGCTATAGAAAGAGGATTTACATAATTTCTGGGTGGTATCTGCATAGAGTGCAGAACCAGCAGTAAACCAGGCCCTAATCTTCTTCTCTTCTTTAGTCATCTGATCATAGATCACACCCATAATGCCATCAGTGGATGCTTGGCAACAGAAGACATTGGAATAGGAGTAGAACTCTAAGCATTCTTCATTATTTGCTGTGTCCTCAGAACCTACTGAAGCCTTATCACATATATACCACTTCCTTTCAATGATGAATTGCTACTAAGCACATCCTACATTTGTAGAAGCAAAGCAGTCTACACCACAGCATGGACCTGTTGATGAGTTGTATTTTATTGCAGCCCTATTCAAAACTAATTGGCTTGGTGAGTCAAATAACACCCAGTTTATATGGGCAGTTAGGATCACATGGAAATCTGGTAGTCCACTGGCAATTGTTTGGTTTCCACTAAGATTCAATAATTGGCCAAGAGCTGTCTCTCAAAGAGAGACTGTCTGTCTGCAAATGATGATAGAGCCTTGGTCCAAAATCCCAAAGGCTTCCATTGTGATTCACATCGAGGGCCTGCTAAAGCTCCAAAGAAAATTCCTATCTGCTACTGAAACCTAAAGTACAATGGATCTTCTAGATCTTTGGCCAAAGTGGCAAAGCAGCCAGCAGCATAGTATGGACCTGTTGAAGAGTCTATCTTATTCCAGTACTATTTGAAACTAGCAGTTGTTCAAGTTACTTTGTATATGGGCTGGAGTAAAGCAACCAAGTAAGGAATGTGCTGTCCCCAGAATCTATTTAGGCCCAGTAAGCATTGTTTCTTTCTTGGTGGTAGGTGGAATCAGGTGTAGCAATTTACCTTCCACCTTACAAGGAATATTTCTTTTTCTTTTCTTTTTTTAAAAGAATTAATTTTATGTATATGAGTAGTACACTGCAGCTGTCTTCACACACACCAGAAGAGGGCATACAGTCCCATTAGAGATGGTTGTGAGCCACCATGTGGTTGCTGGGAATTGAACTCAGGACCTCTGGAAGAGCAGTCAGTGCTCTTAACCACTGAGTCATCTCTCCAGGAATATTCACAAGGAATATTCTACATGCCTTACACCACTAGACTTCTAGAAATTTCACTGAGGTGGAATGTCCCTGAATTATTATTTGCCATTGTCTAATGTGCATGTGTTTTATCCAGTCCAAAACGGCTGTTACTTTCCTGCTTACTTGGTTTAAGCAGCATAGTGTCATCAATATAGTGGGCCACATGATACCTTGAGGAAGATCAAGATCCCTTTGAACTAATTCACAATAGAGGGCTGATAGAGAATTGATATACCTTGAGGCAAAAATATAAAGATCTACTTTGGGAATTGCTAGATGAAAGCAAATTAGTTTTGGTGATCAATATAAACAAGAATATTAAAAAAGCATTGTGAGATCTGCTTATCAGATGTCAGGAGACACATTAATCTGGTCAAGTAAAGAAATCAAATCTGGTTTATCAAGTGCAATTGGAGTCATTTTCTCACTAACTTCATCACCATCACAGCCATTCTCCATGAGGAATGTCCATCATGGAATCCTCCAAATGTTTTCTATGGAGAATAATGTAGTTAAAGTGAGATGTGGTGGGAGCTTTTACGTCTGCATCTTCAAATGCTTGGTAGTGGCACTGATTTCTGTAATCCTTCTGGTATGTGATATTGGTTTTGGTTTGCTGTTTTACTTAGTAAGCAAAACATCAAGAACAACAACACTAACAAAAAACCGAAGTCCAATGGTCTCAATTTGATCATTCCAAATATAATAACCCTCACACAATAGGTGAGGGTACATATGTGGGGCTTTCTGCTATGAATGACATTCCTGCAAAGAAGCTGTGTCTGGTTATGAACAAAAAACTCCAGGAAGGAGTTTGGGTTTGCAGAGACTGATGGCCTGATTGGGATCACAATAGTGTGGAGAGATTGGAATTTTGTAAGTTCAAAGGGTAACTATTTTGCCTTGGGCTAGTTTTAACCTGCTGGAACAGCCATTCCTTACTCTATTCTGTATCTAATCTAAGACCTCACGATAAAAAAAAAAAGTAAAAAGACTTTTAGAAGCTATTGATTCAAACTAACACTTTGAGATAATAAAGACCTATCAGAAGACACTGCCTTAGCAGAACACTAGCTTTCACCAATTCAAGGGCTAAGAATGTCATTAGAGGATATCTTGAGCCTATATAAAAGCTTCGTATATCTCGATGTATCCCCCTCTCTGATGCCCACCAATGCCTTTTAAATTTGCCCTGTTTATAATTTTCTTTGTTCTGTTGAACTATAAAAACTTTACGAAACCACTTCCATATTGGAAGTGTCACGTGAGCTCTGTATTCCTAGGCCATGTTTACTCAGACTTGGTCTTGAATAAAATGAGCTGTTTATTCCTTGGAGGTGAGAACTGTTTCTTTTGCTGATTCTGCTAAATTCGAAGTCTTTATATTTTAATTATACATCATGGTATTCTGGAAATAACCATAGCTTGAGTTTTGGACACCATTGCACATCAGATCTTAGTCACAATTTCATCAATCACATGGTACCCATCAGCCTGTACTTTAACTAGAAAGCCATGGTGCTTTTGAGGTCTCTGGGAATCACTGACAATTGGGAACCAATATTCAATAAGCTAGAAAAATCTGATAGTTTCTTTTGCTCCAATGTATAGTGACTCTATACATTGTAAAAGGCTGGAGGTCTTTCTTGAGAATAATGGGGAAAAGGTTATGAGTTAAACTTGTTTTGAGTTGCTCAGATTGGGTGCTGAGAACTGAACTTAAATCTTCTGGAAGAGTACCAAATGTTCTTACTCACTAAGCTATTTCTCCAGCACTAGGACAATCAAATTTCAAGGAGTGAATCCATTCAAACATTTCAAATACCCTGACCTTTAAATTAATTTCATCAAGACTAACCAAAGGGTATCAGGCATCTACAGTTCCTACTGAGTAGGCTGTCTTTTGACAAATATTTCAGCAAACTCCTTTTGTATTATGAAAAAAAAAAAAAAAGAAGTGTGAGCTTCAACGTTAAACCTAGAAACTCTGCTCACTGATCCTATTTCAGTAAACTCAGACTGATCCAGTTTTACGTTCCTTCTGCTATTACTCCAGAGCTTTAAACTCCACTATGTCACATATTCCCCAGACTTGTACTTGAATGAAATAGCAATCTGATTAAGTTCTTTGGAAACTCAGCATAACTTCTCTTGGCCCACACTTGCATCTCACCTCTAGGGGCCTATTTAATCTTGAGTCTAGTTATAGTTTTACAAGATGCAATGATAGGTGGGCCCTCAGAGACATCAGCATTGTCTGTTCTGACATCTCCTATAAGGAAGGTCACTGCTTGCTGCACAAATGATGCAGGATTAATTCTCTCATGCAAGGGCAGAGACAGCACCATTGCAGGGTAGGAATACATCTGCTGCTAAGGTTGGGGAGACTCTTGTGCAGTGAGCCCATCAGAATCTGAAAATTGAGCACCTACTACCTTTTAAAGGTCCTCCCACACATCTCCATTCCAAGTCACAAGATCTCACTTTTCCAGTCAAGTGCCCTGTTTTTAACTCAAAAAGACTGTCAAGGCTGGGAATTAATTTGCATTGCCAGTCAGTTGACCATTCAAGGAGGACTTCCATTTGTTTTCCCACAGTTCTGATGAGAGACCTGTTGTGGCATCCTGGGGACAAGCACTGTATCACAGTGTCCCTCACCTTTTCCTTAGTCCCATATTGACTTTTACTCCTCGGTTATTGAAAGAAACAGATTGCAGAATTTGGGTGGGATAAATAGGGATCTCTCTTAGTATAGGCAATGGCCAGACACAAGCCATGAGGTTTTTGTATCAGTGCTAGAATTCCACACTTCCTCTTTTCCTTTCCCTAAGGTTGGAACTACTACAGAGGCCTCTACGTCACAGGGCACTGTTCCCAGTTCCCTTCCTCCTGGGGACAACAAAACATCCTTGAACATCTCTTTTGTACCCTATCCTATACTCCCAAGCAAGTTCAAATTGATCTTTTTCATGCAGTATTTGACAGTGTGTCCATTACCCTGTAAACACCAAGACAAGAATAAGGAGCTTCTACTGGCTAAATATATGAGTGTCCACATCAGACTGAGGTCTTCCATCAGATTGGCCACTCCTCTATGTCTATGTCTGTCATAGAAGGCAGTACTATGGGTCCACCAATTTTTAGTTGCCCTAGAAATTGGATAGTATCCAAGCCAGTGGCTGTCCATTAAACAGACTGTTCCATGTTCCACATTAACTCCAAAGAATTCTGAATTCCATATTCTAAAGCCCATTCTTTAGTATAATTCAGTACAGGGCTTGGCACTGTAGCCCTCTTTGTGCATTTGGTACTTCAGATAAAAGCTGCAGTCCTGCCCCACTGGCTCCCTTTGCCTGTGTTGGGTTTCAGCTGAAGTAATAGACTTTGAGCCATAGTCTTTATTGTAGGAAGCAGTTCTCCCTGCCATTGGAATATGGCATTTGGCATATAGCCAGCAGGCATGAGTGGGCACCGCGGCTGTGGCTCATTAAAGAGAAAAGGTTTGCGATTCCAGGTGTGGCTACCTGATCAGCCCACCTTGCATCATATGGAGCAGCCAATTAACAGTCACAGCGTGACAGCTGCTGATGGGATTAAGGCAATGTATATAAGGGGCTGAGGGGAACAAGGAGAGGAGGAGAGGGAGGAAGAAGGAGGAAGGAGCAAGCTTGCTGTAACAAGGAAGCCTGAATAAACTGGTTGAAGAAGAACACGGGTGTCGTTGCCTTATTCTGCTGATCGGACGAGGGTAGTGACAAATGGTGGCCCGTACAGGGAACCTCTCGATTTGTACGGGGAACCTCTCGATTCTGGGGTCGTGTTCAGAACTTCTTGTGGCTTCAGGGCGGTTGACTGGGTAAGTTTTAGGTAAGTGGAACAAGAGAAAGTTTTCGGCAAGAGACTATAAAGTTCTGGGTTTCGGACAAACAGTAAGGTTTTTCAGAGAGACGATAAAAAGCTAAAGTGAGAGTAGCCGATAAAGTTCCGGGTTTCGGACAAATACAGCTTAGATATGGGAACTTCACAGAGTCACCCAATTTTTGTTGCCCTAAAAGAGTTATGAAGGCTGATACGCAGCTGCATTCAGGGTAAGGAAGGGAAATGTCAGAGGAAATTAAAAAGGGGGCAGGAAGGGTTAGAACAACTGAGAGAGGAGAGATCAGTGAAATCAGACACGGCAACAGAGATGGACATTGAAGATGAGGATTTATATTCTGAGGAAGAAAAAGAGAGATTAATTAAGAAAATAGAAAAGATAATTAAGAAACTAGAAAAGGTAATGAAGAAACTAGAAAAGGTTGATGACAGAGAGGAACCTTCTGCCCCAGAGCTGCCATTGCCACTGTCCTATGCTCCAGAGACACCTTCTGGATGGAGCTTTTGCCCGGAAGCGTGGAGAGAGGTTAGAGCACAGCAATGCTTTTCAGTTTTTCAGGATAGGGAAGGCAATCGAGTGCATGAGCCCCTGGATTTTAAAGTAATCCAGTGGCTGGAGGAAGGAGTTCGTGCTTATGGCACGACTGCTGCCTTCGTAGTTGCACAGCTAGAATCCCTTCACAGGTATTGCATGACTCCAAGTGATTGGATGAGTTTGGCAAGGGCATGTTTAACCCCAGGGCAATACTTGGATTGGAAATTGTTCTTCATAGAATTTTCAGCAGAACAGGCGGCTGCTAATGCAGCCGCAGGACAGCAAGCCTGGGATCAGGACATGCTGCTAGGACAGGGCAGATACGCCAATCAACAAACTATCTATCCTTTGCAAGTGTATGAACAGATTAACCAATTGGGCAGCAGAGCATGGAAGGCCCTCCCAAATAGGGGAGAGGTCCAGGGAAATTTGACAAAAATAATTCAGGAATCAACTGAAACATTCGCTGACTATGTGGCCAGGATGGTAGAGGCTGCAGGAAGAATTTTTGGAGATCCAGATTTGGCCATGCCCTTAATTAAACAACTTATTTTTGAACAATGTACCAAAGAATGTAGGCAAGCTATTAATCCATATAAGAGCAGAGGCATAGAGGTCTGGATGAAAATTTGTAGAGAAATCAGAGGGCCACTATCTAATACAGGATTGGCAGCAGTGGTGATGCAATTAACCAAAAGACAAGGGGCTGCTGCTGGGAATTGTTTTAGGTGTGGTCAATTTGGCCACTTAAAAAGGAATTGTCCTCAGAAAAATAAGAAATCCCCGGGACTCTGTCCTCATTGTGGAAAGGGGAAACATTGGGCAAATGAGTATAGATCAGTGAAAAATATCCAGGGATGTTCACTCACCCCACGGTTTGGTGGTACCAAGCCAAAAAATGGGGTGCGGGGTCCACGTCCTCAGGGTCCTCAAATATATGGGGCGATCAAGGAACAAGGACACTGGCCATCCCTGAGAAGGCCAATGGTGTGGGACCCGCAAGATGAGCAATGAAAGGAAGTGCAGGACTTGACCTCTGTTCCATCACTAGAAACGTATTGACTCCCCAGATGGGACCCCAATTAGTTGAGTCAGATTTCAAAGGGCCCTTACCGGAGGGAACAGTGGGACTATTAATTGGCAGAAGTTCCACTACCATGCAAGGAGTAATTGTTCACCCTGGTGTGATTGATTCAGATTATACAGGAACAGTAAAGATTATGGTTTCTTCTCCGAGGAGAATAGCAGCAATTTCCCCAGGAGACAGAATTGCTCAGTTGTTGGTGCTTCCTAGTTGTCACTCCATCTTTCCCTCGGCAGATAAAGAAAGACAAGATCGAGGATTTGGATCCTCAGGCACACCCTATATCGGGTATGCCATAGATTTGGAACAGAGACCCCTTATTGAATTAAGAGTAGAGGGGAAAAGCATTCTTGGCCTTCTAGATACAGGGGCCGACAAAAGTATTATAGCCATAAAAGATTGGCCTAAGGGTTGGCCTATCCAAAAGTCAGAGCAGCTGCTACAAGGGTTAGGATATATCAAATCTCCTGATATAAGTGCCCGTTCCTTAACATGGAATAACCAAGAAGGCCATTCCGGCACTATGCAACCTTATGTTTTAGAAATTCCTGTGTCATTGTGGGGAAGAGATTTGCTGAAAGACATGAATTTTGTCTTGACAAATGAAATAGATCATGGAACAGTTGTCCCAAGGCTTATGCAACGCATGGGACACCACCCTGAATATGTGTTAGGAAAGTATTTGCAAGGCAGGAAATCCCCCATATTACCCAACCCAAAAAGGGGAAGAGCGGGACTGTGTTTTTCCTAGGGGCCACTGAGGAAACATTACCCATTACATGGAAAGTTGAGGACCCAGTGTTGGTATGGGCGAGAGGGTCTGTTTGTGTTTTTCCACAGGATCGGCAGCAGCCTTTGTGGGTTCCAGAGAGACTTACGAATCCTGCACAAAAGGGACAACAAGAACATCTATCCAGCTATGAAGCCACCAATGATGATGATGTTCCTATCCATTGCTGAGGGCCTGGTTTCGTGGGTCTGAGCTACAATAGATCACATAAAAGAGTGGGCGGGAATAGGGGCTTTAGTGAATTGCCTTGTTCTTATCAGTTGCCTAGCACTGTGGTGCATCCTAAAGATGCGTTTCCATCAGCGCAGGGCCCAAGCCATGGTAGTTCAAGCATTTGCCACTCTCAAAGAAGGTCAATCTCCACAAATCTGGCTAAGTTACTTGAAAACCACTGAAATGTAAAATGCAGCAGGGTGATGGATGAGAACCGCAGAGGACATTGTCTGTCCTCGGGCACATGTCTGACTGCACACAAGTTAGCCCTAGATCCTGTCCCCTGGAAAACGGCTAAGGGTTAGGTTGCCCATGGTAACCATATTGTATCAACGACAGATAGTGAGATGGGGTCGACAATCTCCCAAATTTACAGGGGATCAGACCTATGTGTCCTCCTGCTTTGCATAATACAAATAAAAAGGGGGAGCTGTAGGAAGCAGTTCTCCGCGCCATTGGAAGATGGCATTTGGCATATAGCCAGCAGGCATGAGTGGGCACCTAGACTGTGGCTCATTAAAGAGAAAAGGTTTGCGATTCCAGGTGTGGCTACCTGATCAGTCCACCTTGCATCATATGGAGCAGCCAATTAACAGTCACAGCGTGGCAGCTGCTGATGGGATTAAGGCAATGTATATAAGGGGCTGAGGGGAACAAGGAGAGGAGGAGAGGGAGGAAGAAGGAGGAAGGAGCAAGCTTGCTGTAACAAGGAAGCCTGAATAACTGCTTGAAGAAGAACACGGTTGTTGTTGCCTTATTCTGCTGATCGGACAAGGGTAGCGACACCTTATCTGTTCTCCATCTCAAGGCCTCCAGCTCCAGGGCCCACCTTGTCATCTGTTGTTTCCTCCAAGACTTGTGGGAGGGAGATCATTTCCCCTGTCCAGGATGCAGGGGATGCATCCTGGCTTGAAGTTAAAGCTTGTCTCTTAGAATAAGGGAATCAAAATGGCTTCAGGATGTCTTAAGCAACGCCCCCTCAATCTCCTGAACCCCCAGTTCTTTCTCCAATTTCCTCTACTTTCTGTTCTATGGTAGTTAAGTCAATGTGGCCTATGGATGCCACAGTGATCTTCAGAGCTAGTGAAGATTCTCCAAAACACATATGATCTGAACCCAAGAGATTTGCCTTATGTTCACGGAGCAAAGATGCTTCTGCTACGTAGGAGCTCCATCCCCTTCACTGTGCTACCTAGATTACTGTAAGCCCTTACTGGGTTCAGACACCTGTCTTCAGTGTCCGCTGGGGATCCTTTTATCAGAACACTAAAGCCTTGTCACACCTATTGCTCAGCTGGTATGTACAGGAGCTCCAGTTCTACACTCTACCAGGCCTTCCTTCTTCCCTCACGCCCTACCTCTGTATATTCACTCCTTCATTCAGATTCCAAGATACAGGAGCTGATGCAGAGGAAATGGAGGGTACTGATTACTAGCTTGCTCCCTAAGGCTTGCTCAGACTACTTTCTTATAGAACCCATGATCACCAGCCCAGGGACGTCCCTACCACAATGAGAAGGATGCTCACTCATTAATCATTTAAGAAAATGCTCCAGTCTTGCCTATAGCCCAATCTAATGGAGACATTTTCTCAATTGGGGTTTTCTCCATTCATAGGATTCTATCTTGAATCAAGTTGACATAAAATTAATCAGTTCAGAGCTCGTATCTATTTCTTTCAATGTAGAGACCCTGTGTGGCTTGAACTTGTGCAGCCTGTAGCTTTCAATTTTTTTTAAGCCTATTTTTAATGATAGTTCTTAAGTGCTTTAACCTCCCTTGTAGCCCACCACCCACCAGAGGTAGTGGAAAAGAAAGGATACGGGGGAAGTGGACCTGCTTAGAAATGGTTCATGAGAGCAAATCCCATCTGCATTGTCACAAAATCAGCAGTTCAGTTCATTGGTCAGTAGCGGCTGCTTGATCCACTTGCAAACACTTCACAGATATACTAATAGTCCAGTTTGGTAGTGTCAGAATAGTAGCAGTGGTGGCATGACCTAGCAGGAACATCTAGGCCTCAGCTGAATTGGCATGAGTCAGCAGGAGAAACCAGGGCCAACAGGAACACCAGGAGAAGCTCTCAGCTGTGCCTCTTTCAATGAAATGAAGATCAGAAAAGACATCAACAAGCATTGCCAGATAGCTTTAACCAGCAAGCAAGTCAAGCACTCTCACAGTCTGTTGAATTATTTATACTCTCTCCAAGTATCGTGTCTTCCACGTCTTGCCTTGCTAACAAGAAGCCACAGCACACAAGTTTTTTTAGTGTCTTTCTCTTTGTGGAGTCCCGACAATTGGAGCTCAATGCAATGTAAGATGGACAAATACATTTGTGTTGTTAGTGAAGAATCCTTCATCACATGTCCTTTCACATGCTTGCTTTAGCAGAACATTCTTTCTCCTGTGTCTGCTTCAGCAAAACATTCCTTCACATGTCTGCTTTAGCAGAACATCCTTTCACTTGTGTCTGCTTCAGGAAAACACTCCTACATGTGTTTGCCCCAGCAAAACACCCTCCAAAACAATTGAATTTCCAAAGAATCCTTAAGTTTCCACTTCAGCATGCCTTGTGTGTGCTGTCAGTCTTTGCAAACTCTAATGTACATCAGTCCTATGCTATCATTTAGGACTGACTGCTCCAATGTGTCTCATTCTTTGCAGATTATTCAGCTGCGTGTCTCTGTGTTAGTTCTCATTTAGTGTGAAAAGAAGTGTTTCTGATGATGGTTGACAGGAATACTGATCTAAGGGCATAGTTTTATCATTAGGAATCATTATATTGCTATGATTCTTTAGCAGAATAATAGTAATTGATTTTCCCCTAGGGCCATGGATTATCCAGTCTCAGATTCTTGACTCCTTTAGTAATGTCAGGTATGGGTTTCATCTCATTAAAGTAGATCTTAAATTTAATCAGAAATGGTTGGTTGCTCCCATAACGTTTGTACCACTGTGTATCTTTCAGGCAGTTTACTCTTGTAGGTCAAGGGTTGATAACTGGGTGATATTGTGGATTCCCCTCTGGTGGCGTATAGAATACCTTCCAGTACTATGATCACTATCCATTGGAGGTGAAGCTTCTGGTTGCAAACAAGTTAAACTTCTCCATGTTCGATGACATAGATTAGTGTTTTCCTCAGCAATAGGTCCTTATCACCAGGTTGTGGAAAATGATCAAATTGGTCTTCACTGCTAGTTCTGTAAGTGACCTGAGGTAACCTCCAAAAATGGTTCCCCACTCTCTTGATCCAGAAGATCAAACAAAATAACCTAAATCAAGAGTTTCAAATGTTGGTATTTACTTTACAGACACACATGAAACTGCCAAAGCCATCAAGGGTACTTATATATGAAAAGGCACTGAAGTGTTTGAAAAATATCACTTTAAAGAAGCAATGAGTGCCCAGGCTGGGTCAGTGCTACAATGCTACAAAAATTATTGTAGCACAGGCTTAAAATGCAGAGTAATGCTGAGCTTAAGGGTTTAGATGTAGATTCTCTGGTCTTTGTACATATCTGAGGAAACAAAGCATCATAGTTGGATTAACTTTCATTCTTCCTAATAAATCCTGAAAATGTTTTCTTAAGTCAACAACTGAGTGGCAAGATTTAGCAAGTTTGTAAACTTTGGGAGACATTTTAGTTCACCTAACCTGGGGGTAATGTAAAGTAAATGATGAAATGATGATGATACACACAGAGAGACAGAGGCAGAAAGACAGATACAGAGAGAGGAGGGAGGGAGAGAGGGAGAGGGATAGGGAGAGGAAGGAGAGGAGAGGGAGAGGGAGAGAGGGAGAGGGAGAGGATTGAGGAGGGAGGAGAAGAGAGGAGAGGGAGAGAGGTGAGAGGAATGAGAGAGAGGGAAGAGGGGGGGGGAGAGGGAGAGGGAGAGGGGAGGGAGAGGGAGAGGGAGAGGGAGAGGGAGAGGGAAGGAGGGAAGGAGAGGGAAGGGAGAGGGAGGGAGAGAGGAGAGGGAGAAGGAGAGGGAGAGGGGGAGAGGGAGAGGAGAGGAGAGGAGAGGAGAGGGAGAGGGAGAGGGAGAGGAGAGGAGAGGGAGAGGAGAGGGAGAGAAGGAGAGGGAGAAGGAGAGGGAGAGAGGAAAGGATAGGGAGAGGGAGAGGGAGATTGAGAGAGAGGGAGAGGGAAAGAGGGAGAAGAGAGGGAGGAGGGAGAGGGAGAGGGAGAGGAGAGGGAGAGAGGAGAGGGAGAGAGGGAGAGGGAGAGAATGGGTGAGAGAGAGAGAAAGAGAGAGAGTTGAAAGTAAATATGAACATTGATATATGGCTGTTCAGGGCAGTAGATGCACAATCCCTGTGAATCCAGCAGTGTCACATAAGATTTTCCAGGTACATGGACATATTTCCTATTTTCATGCTAGCCTAAGACTGTGTGTTGAAAAACTAACCTGCACCACAAATCAAACCTCTGTTTGAGATGGTACACCATTCAAAGAAGTCTCAAATTTGACATCATTGTAAATCATAAACATGAATAACTTCTGATGAAACCAGTGTTGAATCTGAAAATCAGTGAACATGATTTAAAGGAAAACAGGCCTCCGTCAAGAAGATAAAGAATGTGATATCTTTTACACTAAAGCCTTGAACAGAAAGCCTTGAATTTTTTGTTTTCTTCGTTTCCTGGCACTAAAGACCCAAAACAGCAGACCACCAGTAGCCAGGGTCACTGGCTACTATGATGTCAAAGTTCTGAGGTGTATGCCATAACTGAAAAAAATCACACACCCATTTGTCTAATTTACTCCCATTTTTTAAAGCTTTCAAAATTAATTTCCATCTAGATAATTTTAGATTCAAGTGAAATTTCAAAATCTGCAGGAATTTCATCAATCTTTTGTCTAGTTTATTGCGGATAGAGATATGTATCCCCAAACTGAGGTATGATACTATAAGCATGTGTGGTAGACTGTTTCCTGTTGTTCAATCTTGGAGACTGAAAAGACAGTCCTGTGATGGTGGCCTCTGATTGGAGTGACTATTGTTATATTACGCCACAGAAAATGGCACTAATAATAATGAGAATCTCACTAAAATACATTCAATCCTTTCAGGGAGTACCATTTCTAATGACAGGATAACTGTCCAATAGACCCAGTCTCTTAAACTCCATAGTCTCTCATTGTAACACTAAAGGCAAAGCTTCTAGCACTTAAACTCGAGTGCTAAGACACATTCAATCACAGAACTAGGATGTCAGCATTGACACTCTTAAGACATAGGACATTTCCATTACTATAAATCTGTATATGCCCCTTTTATAGTTATACCAATTGACTCCTCATGCTGGCCTCCTTTTAATACCTAGCACCCACTTATCCATTCTCCATTTCTCTGCTTTTTTTTTCTTTTCTGAATGATGTCTAGTCAGGCCTATATGACATATACAGCCTTTTAAGACTTTTTTTTTCTCACTCAGCATAAGCAGAGATCCATTCATATTGCTGGTACCATAGATTATTCTTGTCTTTGTATCTCTCATTTGTATTGTGTTGCAGTTCATTTAACTGTTTGGCTCTTTGAAAGCCTGTTGGATTTTCTCCATGTTGAGCTATTATAAAGTTGGTATAAAAATTGGTGCCTACTCTTTTTCCCTGAAAGCTGTAATAATTTTAAAAAAAACAAACAAACCAGTACATTGTTCATGGCGATCAGTATCCACATGATAGTTGATTTTCTCTCAGGTATTAACACTGCAACATTTTTATATATGGAAATATTTCATCAGAACTGAGAACATCAGAGAATAGAGCTTAATTGGACATAGGCACTAACAACTCTGGTGTCTTGACTCACATAATTAATTTATATACCCTGAGAATGAGTGGTGCTGTCCAATAGTTATAAAGAACAAACATTTTAGGCAGCATTAGCTTATACTTCCGCATACTTTAATGCTAATTTTTATAACTATGGCTAAAGCACACAAGACAGTTCTGAGGGTTAATAGTGTCAATTAGATAGGATCTAGAATCATTCATGAAATAAGCCTTTGGGTACACTTCTGAGGAATTAGACAAGATTACTCTTGGGTATGCCTGGGAAGAGTTTTCTTGATTGACTGAATGGCACAGCGTACAGTACAAATGAAAGGTGTTTGTTTCCCTGCCTCATACCCTTTACCTTTGTTACTGGGTTCTCAAGCCTCTCCAGTACTAAGACAGCCACTGTTGGGACTATCCAGACAGTATCCTGTATGTGAATCTAATACTTGCTTGTTATATTGTACAATTTTAATGATTCTTTTACATAAAATAACAAGCTGAGGATGTAGTCTGATTGGAGCAGTGCTTGCCTAGCATGTGAAATGCCCTAGGTTTAACATGGTGGCTCATACCAGTAATCCCAACACATGGGAGGTAGAGGCAGGAGGATCAAAAATTCAGGGTCAACTTCAGCTACATAGCAAGTACAAGGCCAGTCTAAGCTAGATAATCTGTTTCAGAAAAATAAAATAAAAGCGTCATCACAATAAAAGGACAAATTAGGGCTAGACAGATGGCTCAGTAGTTAAGAACTAAGAACACTCGCTGCTCTTCCAGAAGACCCATGATGGATTCCTAAAGCCCACATGGTAGCTTGCTCACAACTGTTGTAACTCCAGTCCCAGAAGATCCAATGCCCTCTTCTGGCTTCCAGAAGTGTACAGACATACATGCAGGAAAAAAAAATAATAAAATAAAAATAACTTGTCATTATTAATGCCCAGTTATATGACTCATGTATCAAGGGGCTGTGTCACTGTAGCTTCAAAGGGGAAATCTGCATTGTTCCTTTCCTAGGAGAATCACATTCGTAAGGATCAGACTTTTCTTGTGGATTCACTTTTTATCAGTAGCTAGTTAGTACATGCTATGCTATATGTAGAGGACAGAGCTTTTAGCTCTTCAGTATTTCACTAGAAATTTTTCTTTCAACTAGAAAAGCTGGGGTTTTAGGAAGGAACAAAGACCACAAATGTAAGGCACAGATTTACTTAGCTTCTTTAGTGGGGCTTGTATAGATGATTTTAGGTTAGGTAATCAATCCACAAGAATCAAAAGAAGTTCACAGCTGGCCCTTAGCTAACCAGTTTTTAAAGGAATTTCATGGGTATTGAGGTCTACAAACTACACACACACATCAACAAGCAAAAAGGCAAACAGTATCATTTTAAAGATGACAATGGTAGTTGTAGGCATATATAGTTACTGTAGTTACAGTGTGGTTAAGGGCACTTGCAGCTCTTCCAGAGAATCTGAGTTTAGTGCCAACACCCACATGGTAGCCCATAACTGCCTTACTCATCCCCATGGAGCTTTTAGCTTCTGCTAGTACCAGGCATGCTTGTGGTGCACTGATATATGTGTAGACAAAACACAATAGTTTTTTTTTTTTTTTTTAATTATAGGAGTAGGCCATTGACATACCAGAGAGGGCTGGATCTGGTGGATGAACCACATGGCCATACACCAGTATCACCAAAGTGTGACTGCTTCCAGAATTTCCTGATCTGTCTGGAGAGGGCAAGAGGCCTAAAAGAAGAGACCTAGAAGAAGGCCTCTGCTGATTTCTGACCTTGAACATGGTTTTACTGCCACTCTAGACCACCTAAGTCAACCTGTTCAAGTGCTTCATTGAGGAGGTGGATGCCACCAGGGTGTAGCTCAATTATACAGTCAGTCTAGTTCTTCTAAAAAAAAAAAAAAGAAAATCATTAGGGCTTTTCCTTTTTGCCAGGGCTTTAAGCTGGCTTTCTCAGTGGGCCTGAAGTAAGTCATGGCTTTCACCAGAGACCCAGAAAACACCATCAGCAAGCTCTTCCCAGAGTAGCACAAGAAATACCTGGAATCTGTCATGAACCTGTTAGAGCTGAGTCAGAAGCACTTGGCTAAGCCCCAGACACAGCCATGTTTAGAGAGAACTATTACCAAGGTGACCAGTGAAGAAGGGGAGGTGAAGACCCCTCCCCCCAAACTGATAGCACTTAAAACAATGCAGCTGCTATGGTGGATATAAATCACATCCATCAAAACAGTAGGACACTTGAAATCAAAGATGTGCATCAGTACAACAAATAACATTTTCCCCCAAAAGTTGAGAGAAGTTTTCGTAAGTACAAACATGTTTAGGACCAGACAGAATTGTGCCCAGTTTTCAGTTCATCCAACAGGATAAAAATTGCTATCAACAACTTGTTGCTAGGCAGGAGATGGCTCAATGGTTAAGAGCATATGTGCCCTTGCAGAGGATCAGAGTTCAATTGCTAGTAATACAGCCACCTGTAACTCCAGACCTACGGTCTCTTGGGCACTTGCAATTATGTACACATAACCACACATGCGCATACATATACACATGCTTAAAAATACGTGTTTAATCTGTTAGTGGTACAAGAATGGTTTCGTGTTCAAAATTAGCTGAGTACATAATGGAGAAGAGAAATCGCTAATATGTTTAAATCAAGTATGGTTTTAAGTTTTCAGTTTTATGCAGGAAGCATAGAATTTCAATAAGGAACATTTCAATTCACTTATCAGGGACACTAACCAAAGATACAGACAGTGAAATGGTGCTGCAAGGCAGGTAGAGGCTTGTTCCTGATAGATTTTTATCTTAAAAGCAAGTGATTAGAGGGATATGGTGGACATCTTGAGAGAGACATATCAATAAATTAATTGTATACATGATGTGGCCTAGTGTTAGGATACTGCCATAACCTGCATGAATCAAATAAGCCTTCTCATTCTGCCCTAACTTCCCCCATCACCCTCCCAATACCTGCTGGTTACTACTTTCAAGTCAACAATTTTTAGCTTCTTATAAAATAAAGTGTAGTTCTCATCCTTTTGTCCTCATTTCATTTGACAAAGTCATGTGGTTCCACCCATTTTGCTGAAAATGACAGGTTCCATTTTATGGCTAATATCACACTGTAATTGTAGTTTTAATCTGCAGTTCTCTGATGACTGAAGATTTTGACCTTCCTTATGTATTGGGAACTTAAAATTTCTTGAAAAATTTCTATATGGATCATTTGTCCATCTTAAAAACCTATAATAATGCTTGTTAAAATTTGCAAGTTCCTTATACATTATGAATTTTAGATCTGTAGAGGACCAGAATCAACAGAATAAAAAAAAATGTGCATACACATAACATATACATTAAAGTTTATTGAATCAGCTTACTTTGAAAGATTAACAGCTCAATCACACTTGGGAGGCCAAGAACCTGGCAGTTGTTTGGTCCTGGAGACTGGGCGGCCAGCAGTGTGAGCAGTCCCAACAATGGCTCTCTCACTGGAGAGGCTGAAAACTCAGGGCATGGGACCTGGATGCTTCAGCAGGCCCAATCCAGCACTGAAAACCCTGAAACAATGGTTTTGGTATAAGCAAAAAAATCAGCCATAGCAACAATATAAATAATCTTTTGTCAACCCTTTTTATCTGTGTGGCCACCTAAAGGTGCCACCCACATTTGGGATGGGTTATCCCATATCAATTAATTGCTCAATTGAGGTCCTACTCTGGTGACTTAATTTTCTGCAAGTTGCCATTAAAACCAACTGTTGGAATTTCTACCCAAATAAACACATATTTTCTTCTAATCTGTAGGGTGTTTCTTTTATTGTGGTGGTTTTTGTTGGCTTTTTAGTTGGAGGCAATGCCATTTGTGAGCTTCTGCTGTTATTTCCTACGCCCTGGAGTCCTGTCCAAAAACTAATGTCAGCACCAATACTGTAAAGTGCTTCTACTATGTTTTCTGGTCATTTGCAGAGTTTTACGTTTGAACTTTGGGTCTCCAATTAACATTTTGTACAGGGATAACAACCTGTAAAGGGACAAGCTCACTGGGTAACACTGCCCTCATGTCAAGTGTCCAAGGACCCATTTAAGGTCAGAAATGCTAGCTAGCAGTTTCATTTCTCTCTTTCCCAGTTCCAGATTATTGCAGGCCCAGTCTATGACCTGCCTTTCAGAGAGGCTAGGAACTTCCCATACTTCTAGAATCTATTCACTACTAATAAATCCTGCTAGGCATTAAAAGTCCCTTGGAGGAATTTTCAGAGACTCCACCTCCTACCCCACAGGTCTAGATAATTTATCAGATCCAGGGAACCTGCATTCTTAAAAGGTGTTATCAGGTAATTCTTATAAAGGTGAGGCTTACATTTTTAATTTGATTAATTTATTTACTTTTTACTTTTTGGGGTCTTGTATGTAGCTCAGGCTAGCCTTAAACTCCCAGATTCTCTGGAATGCTAGGATTAAAAGTGTGTGATTTAAAAACAAGGTACTCTGATGCCACCCTCCTTATAATTAGTTTACATAATGCTGGATTTCTCTCCAATGTCATTATGGAGAGAGGGGGTTTTGGGAGAAGTAGGAAGCACAGGAAACACACCAGCCAAACTTTTGAATGAAAGGACACAGGCAGAAAACTTAAAGGATGAAAACATTTCAGGTATAGTGCAACCAGAAGAGAGCAAAGATGGCTGAAAGACTTTCAGTCAGAAAGACAAAACACAAAGGGTATATTTTACAGGATCAGTACAGAAAGGAGATATAGCAACCATAAACATTTGCCAACCAATAGGACACATGCTACAACAGTTAAGAGCTGGAAGGGCTTCAAAGAACAATACCAGCGAGAGGCTTTAAAACGTTTACCAGCAGTAATGTATTGGACAGTAACAAACTAGAATTTACGTATAAATTGGCTATGTTGTGAGACATGACTATCCTCAACAGCCATTGCAGAAAACAGTATGTTGGCTCCTCAAAAAATTGAAAAACAGAATTTTTATACAATCCTGCAGTGTATTTGGTTATATCCCTCAAACGATTAAAAGCATGGACTTAAATATATGTACATCCAGTCACAACTGCAATATTCACACTAGCTGAAACATGAAAACATCCCAAGCATCCACAGATGGATAAACAGATAAAGTATGACTTAAACCCACACAGGGTGATATTCCTCATTCAAAGGGGAATTCTTAAATATACTGTATGGGTAACCCTGAGGACATCAGGATAATAAAACAGACAAGAGATGACTAATATAAAGATTTCATTTGTGGGAGATACTTAAAACAGTCACAATCACAGACAGAGAAAGTCAGCTACATGATCCAGGGAGAAGCACCAGGAACTAACAGTTCCAGGAAGTTTTACAAGATGAGATATGTGGGAATGAATGGTGGAAATAACAGTACAGCATTATCAATTTAAACTGATTGTATCAGAAAGCAGGAAGCACTAATGTGTGCTAGTTTATGCCTGCAATCTCAGCCTTGGGAGGCTGAGTTGGGAGAGATGTTACAAATTCTCAAAACAGCCAATGTTTAGTTTTCTATTTTCTTCTGGAATAGTAGAAAAAATATCTACACGTGAAGCAAGTTTGCTTGTCTTTGGTGAGCATCCCTCAACCCCTACCCCACTGGCTGTGAACCTTTGGACCACTGATGGCAGCATGTTCTCAACTCCAGGCCTGAGTTTGCAGCAGCTCCGTTGACTGACAGACTCCTACTTCTTTAAGGACCACAAACCTTGGGCTTTCCACAGGAGGGACTTAACTGTGAAAACTACTTCTATGAAAAACTAGGACTATACATTTCTACTCAGTGCTCTGTCTACCCTCTGTGCCAATTCACTGTACTCTGGGACACTTCCCTGCTGCTTCTGGGACTCTGGAGCCCCCAGTTTTCCAGTAACTTATTGTTTTTATGGTCTTCACAAAAAAAGTGAAGGTGACTAAACTCCTGACAAGTTTTTGGCTTTCCTCTGCTGACAAAAGCTGGAACATATAATCGGCATATCAGGCCTTGGCCAGGAGAAAAATACATAGTAAGTGAACAAAGTAACATTTTGAAAAAATGTTTGAAAAACTCAAAAACAATAAAACACTGTGAACAAGAAGGTCTTTATTAGCCAGGGTTCTTTAGAGTCACAGAACTTATGGAATGTCTCTATATATTAAGGGAATTTATTGTGATGACTTACAGTCTGTAGTCCAACTAACTAACAATCGGCAGCTGTGGATGGGCAGTCCAAGAATCTAATTTAAGTGGTCTTCTGTAGAAGTAGGTTCCAACAGATGTGCTGGTAAATAAGTGGAAGCAGTCAAGAGTAAGTCTTGCTTCTTCCAATGTCCTTAAGTAGAAGGCCTCCAGCAAGTGTGGTCAAGACTAAAGATGTGTACCACCATGCCTGGATCTGGGACTTGCTGTCCCAGGCTGTCATTGAACTCAAGAGATCTCCTTGTCTCAGTCTCCTGGGATTAAAGGCATGTACAACCTTGCCTGGGCCTAAGCTTTTCATGGTCACTATGCCTCATGATCTGGATCACATGTCTGTGTTCCAACTCTAGATTGTAGTTCATTCCAGATCTAGTCACATTGACAACCAGGAATAACCATTACATGGGCCTAATGCACATTTTAGTAGATCTTCTAGCTTATGTAAGCTCAGGCCTTGCCATGGTCTTTTGTTTTAAAATTATCTTTAACCTTTTTTTTGCAGTCCAGTTGTTATTCCCCTCCCAGTCAGTCCTGACAGTTCCTCATCCCACCCCACCCACCCCCCCCCTCAACCCACTAGGCCTCCCCACTCCCTGGGGCCTTAAGTCTCTCAAGGGTTAGGTGCATCTTCTCTGAGGCCAGATCAGGCAGTTCTCTGCTGTGGTGGGGGCCTCTTAACAGCTACTGTATACTGCCTGGTTGGTGGCTCAGTGTCTGAGAGATCTTGGGGGTCCAGGTTAGTTGAGGCTGATGGTCTTCCTATAGGGTGGCCCTCCTCCACTTCTTGCAGGCTTTCTCTAATTCAACCACAGGGTTGCCCAGCTTCTGTCCATTGGTTGGGTGTAAAGTATCTGCTTCTGTCTCAGCCAGCTGTTTGTTGGGCATCTTGGAGGGCAGCCATGCTAGACTCCTGTCTGTAAGCGCAGCATAGATAAATCCCAAGTTGGGCCAGTCACTGTACCTCCTTGCCCTCAGTCTCTTTTCCACTTTTATCCCTGTAGTTCTTTTAGACAGGAACAATCTGGGTCAGAATTTTTGACTGTGGGATGGCAACCCCATCCCTCCACATGATGCCCTTTCTACTGGAATGGACTTCTAACAGTAGAAATCACTGTTAGGTTGGATTTCTCAGGTTGAGGAACCTGAAGACCATGAGTGGGTTCACTCCCTTCTGCACTTCATTTCAGGCCTCAGTGGACTAAATAGAAACAGGTCTCCTCTACAGTAAATGGGTGAGTTAAGAGTTCAGGTCTGACCCAGAGACCCACCAGGTTGCTATAACATCTTAACTTCCCATGGATTAGGTGCTGGTCACAAATCTTTTGGTTGTTAGATGAAATACCTTCCTCTCAAGACAATCCTCAAAGAGGAAAGCACACATCTATTTGTAATTATAGGCCAAATATTTCCAACTAACTTCCAAAAAAAGCTCAGCCTGATTCCTTAAATTTAAAAATGTGTAAATAGCATAAAATCTCTAAGAGGTATGAAATGTTTTCAGTTATATGAACAACTTGTAAGAATGTGATTTACAGAATTTACAGATATTATTACTTTTCTGGAAAAATTTAAATGTTGGAAAATTAGAACCTACACATCTATTAAGAGTAGAAATAAAGTAGAGGATTAAGCTTGGTGCTCAAGGTCACAGAAACATGAGCCTGACAATCCAGCCTAATATCTGAACTAATTTCAGAGGACATTTGCCTCTTCACATTAACTGCACTGTTGTGATGAAGAAGATAGTACGTAGTTGTTAGGGGGTGGTTTTGTAGACTATGTATTCAGATGCTGGTTGCAGTCTGGAAGTTGGCATTGTCATGGTATTTGGAGCATCACTATCCCAATGATGTGTAAAGATTGTTTTCCATCACATCTGCTTGGTTAATAAAGTACTACCAACTGTAAAATAATTTTGGAAGCTTTTCTACACCACCCTTGTTCCCAAATAAATGATAAAGAGACATGGTATTTTTATTACAAGCTTCTTGAGCTCTAACTGGGCAGTGTTCTTATGTATTCTAACCCAGCTATGCTCCTGGTCTATTATCATGACAAAGGCAATATCAGGACTGCAACTGGATCTCTGAGCACAGGAATCAGCATCTGAATTTACAGTGCACAAAACCACCCCCATCACATAATCAAAATGAACACAATCCATGCACTCAATCTATTGAAGTATCTGACTGTATTACCACCAAATTAAATATCAAACATACTGTAACACAAATTTAAAACACAAGGGTTAATTTTCTGTATCACTGTCATTTAAAGCTTGATTTTTATAAAACATTAAGTGTTCTTTATTACAGAAATTAAACAGTACAACTGCTTTGTGAGTTCAAGATATATACACCAAAATCAATAATTAGCATGTATTTCAATATGGGGTCTATATAAAGAGAAATGTGTCTTATTGTTCCATTTCCTGGGTTCCTCCTGGACTTACCATAGAATCAACAAGAGTGCTGCACATTATTAAGGGGAACCAACAGATTCATTGTGGAATAAATTCCTTTAAAAATGGTCACTGTACAGAGAAAAACTTCTGCTAAAAAGCTAAATACTTTGCCTAATGATTTAGCTCAGAAAAATCTTGACCAAGATATAAAGAAGCATCTAAATATAAATACAGCAGAAGGTATTATGTGATGGGGGATGGTTTGTGCACCATCTCTTCAGTCACTGACAGGGTTTTGTAGGCCACTGTATGGATTGTGGTCATAAATCAGTGTAGATGGACTTCTTCAGAACTGGTAATAAACTGGGGTCCTGATTCTTCCAACATTCCATGAGCATAGACGGACTTCTTCAGAACTGGTAATAAACTGGGATCTTGATTTTTCCCATGTTTCAGGTACCACCAAATCTTTGTCAGTGTAAATCAGCAGATCAATGAACCTAAGTTGGGAATGAGAGTAAAGTACAGAACTTTTCAATAGTAAAGTTATCCTCCCTGCCCCTCTCAATGGTTTCCAGATTGGCAGCATTCATGACTGACTTTCAGAACTAAAAAAAAGCTTTGATACCTTCTGCTGTATTTACATTTAAATGCTTCTTTACAACGTAGTCTAGCTAAATTGTTAGGGGAAGTATTTAGCATTTTAACAGAAGTTTTTCTATGTACAATGACCATTTTTAAAGGAATTCATTCAACAACAATCTGTTGGTTCCCCTTAATAATGTGCAGTAGTCTTGTTGACTGCCAAGTCCAGGAGGAACCCAAGAAATGGCACAATAAAACACATTTATCAACGTCAGATCTGGATTTTCTTCACCTGAAAATTAAACAAGAGAATGTATCAACTATATTTGACTTAGTTTCTGGAAAAACACGCTTGAGAAATGACAATTCCATTCTTTTCCTCACCGTCTCTTCAGTCATTGACAGGCATTTTGTAGGCCACCATACTATTCACTTTGTGGATTGTGGTCGTAAAGGAGCGTAGACGGACTTCTTCTGAATTGGTAATAAACTGGGGTCCCGATTCTTCCCACTTTTCAGGTACCACCAAGTCTTTGTCAGTGTAAATCAGCAGATCAAATGAACCTAAGTTGGGAATGAGAGTAAAGTACAGAACTTTCAATAGTAAAGCTGTCCTCCTTACCTCTCTCACTGGGACTCACTGTGAACCACCTCTTGCTAAAAAAGGTAGCTCAGCCTGGTCTAATGATTATTTTCCTGATAGAAACTGGGTGTAGAACAGAGCATTATATTTCCTAGTAGAAAATTAAAGTAATAAAATTGTGAGAAAATTTTCAAAAGTATTTGTTTACTTTTTCTTTAGCATTTTCCTTTTTTCCTTCATTTTCTTGAGTGTGTATGTGTGGAACACACATGTTGAGTCCCCAGAATAATGGTGGTTCTTTCACTTTATTCACTAAGCAGCTTCTCAAATAAACTGAGAGCTTGTCAATATGGATAGTTTTGGTAGCCAGATTGCTCTGACGATCTTATTCCTGCCTCTCTGGGCTAGAGTTATAGGTGAGCCATCACAACCATCTGGAGGATGCGGGTAGTGGGAATCCTAACTCAGGTCCTTACAGTTGCTCAGCAAGTACTATAACCATCAAGTCATCCCCTCAGTCCTTGTCTCCACAGTTTCTGGTTACACATCTTTTTATTTGTGCTGTATTCTGCCTCCCATATCCCATTTATGTTACAAGGCAACGATAAATTAAGAGATTTAACAAATGTAACAGTAGTGTACATTTTCTCCCACAAATTTAAGTCAAGAGGTTGTACAATACTTACAAGAAACTTCCAACAGTGGCAGAAATGTCACAGTAGCTGTAATCTGCCTGATCACTGAACGGATTTCATCCTGTATGGCTTTCTGGGACTTTTCTCTACGAACACTATAAAAGAATCAAAGAAATAATTCATTCTAGGTTTCATTAAGTTAATTAAAACACATTGGTAACTATCTGAACAAAATGCTTCCAACAACACAGCTGCAATACATTAGGAGACTAGAGATTCATGGCTAAAGATATTGTTGGGTTACTGCATCTGTCCTTCCCATCATCCTTCAGTATCAGCTCATTCAGTGCACGGTGAATAGTATGTTCCCCAACCACTCTCAGTAAGCATATTTTCAGTAAGTTTTTAATATAAATGAAAATGGATTCCAACAAATAAACTTGGTAGAACTTTGGTATTTTGCTTGCATGCACATTTATGTGCACCACATGCATACCTGTTGCCATGGATCCCCTGAAACTGGAGTTACAGAGAGTTGTAAGCTGCCATGTGGTTGCTGGAAATTGAACCTGGGTCCTCTAGCTAGTGTTCCAAAACACTGAGCCATCTCTCTAGCCTGAATTTTAGCATTTTTAAAAAAGGTAGTATCTAAATACCCAATTCCTGATTGAATCAAGCAAAATAAATTACATACAAATGTTTTTATAAGCTAAAGACTTCCTATAGATCAAAGATTTCAGAAACAAACCGCTCTTCATTAAGGTAACTGATAGAAGCATATGCTTAGCATACTTGGCATTTCTGATGTAGAGTGCTTGCAATCTTCAGTTTACAACGTTCATGGCATTGGATCAAGTACAGTAGAGCTTCATCTAAATTAGGAACGAGTCTAGGATCATCTCCTGTAGTTAACAGTACTTTTAAGCCAGTGATTAAATGGCCCACATATTATACTGTGAGAGGTTTGGTATAACCACAAACATGAAGGTCAAATCTCAGAGTTCTCCCAAAGACAGTATGCTAAAAGCATCTTATCTACACAATCCCTGACAGGCTATGAGGAACTCAGAAATCCCTCACAAACTAACAAAAGTATCTTTAAAAATACACCATAGACAAGAATTGTAAGAAATCAGTTCAATGCAATGTGAACTCATGCAATAACACAAGTTATAAAAACACATTAAAGCAGGAATAATTGAGTTCATACTTACCCTTCCTCTTTTGCAGTTTTGTCACACTCAATATCAAACTGCCATCTTTCAAGGACCTCACCACTTTCAATATTTGAGATGACCACCACCAGTTTCTGAACTGAGCACTTGTACAGCCACTCTGCAACACACAAGGCAGCTCTTACACGCTAACCTCTGACAGAGACTCTCTTCTCAAGAGCCACTTGTCTACCTTACAAAGTTCTTAAGGGGCATTTTGGACTTCTTTTCATACATAAGGAAGAAAATTCTCCACTAATAATCTAGCCTATGTTTAAATTTTCCACATTACTAATAGGTGGAAGCCGGAGCATCACAGAGCAGTGAACCTGCACTTTCACTGCAAGTCACAATAAGAGCAGAGGACACGGGCTTTAATCTAACCACCGTCAGTCACATCTGTGGTGGCTGTTCACAACAAGAGATACAGTAAGAGCAGAAAAAATTTGACAACGCTGGTAGGTGAGGGAAGGATTAGTTTTTACATTAACTGTACAAAGGAGAGGCAAATACAGGTTTCAAAGGAAAGGCATGCATACACACACATACACACACACACATAATGCACAGACTAACTGCAAAGTAGATTCCTTTTAATAAAGTAAATAAATTACATAATTATAAAAAATCATGATGCTCTATCATATAAAATGTTATGTGTTAAGTTAGTGAAACTATACTTTTAAGAATCAGGAAAGCCACAACTGTGTTTTAAGCAGAGTGACCAATTAGCCTTGTGTTTCTAAACTATCATCCTTGGTAGTAAGTGAGCTGGAGGGGGTAAAAAAGGAGCCACAGATACCAGAATTCAAAGCAGGTCTTACGCTTAAAAACCCTGTCTTTTTTGCCTGTGAATTCATAACCAACCTGCATAATAAGTTTTGATACTCTATTATGGATACAAATTGCAAGGCAATGTTTAGAAGTATAGCCTTAAGCTGGGCACAGTAGCAAATGCCTTTAGTCCCAGAACTTGGGGGTAGACTCAGGCTGATCTTTGTGAGTTCAACAATAGCCTGATCTACATAGCAAGTTCAAGGACAGCCAGAGCTACATAAAGAGATCTGTCTCAAAAACAAAGCAAAGCAAAACAAAACCAACAAAACGGCCTAAAGGAGAGATGTCAAGCTAACCATGTTCAGGTGGTCACAAAAGGTCATTTTAATGCTTAAATTAACCAAAAATGCAACAAACACTACAATGAAATTACAATCAAAACAAACTAACACCCATACACATAAAGTAAAACTCAAAGAGAAAAAAAAAAAGCAGTTGCAATGCTTTTAGAATTGGTATTTTGTATGATTACATTGGGAGCTACAAAGCAAAACACAGAAAGATGAAATCACTTTAATTGGGTAAAATTTCCAATCTGTTGCACCTGGTTAACCTACAAAACCCATTCCTAAAGCAGCTTTAAGACTCCTAATATCAAGACATTCAGTCTACTTAAAAAGCAGAGAGGTGGAAATTCCGTTACTTGCTTCCTCCCAGTTCAGAATCACATTTGAGAAAGCATGTTGCTTTAAGCTACTTGGGACACTTACATATGCAAACCTGTAAGATGTAAAACTCAAAACGTGCGTACCTTTTAGCTGCTCCACCACATTATTGAGATACTTTATGAGCTCGGGGTCAGTAGTTACAAGCAAGGTGAGCCCATATTTCTGCACTCGAGTAAAGGTTTCCGACGGATAAATGCCACGCTGATACAAAATGCTGTTGATGCCAAATGCTGAAAACGAAAGAAAAAAAGTCGTAAACGTGTACTAACGTTTTTTAAGTCTCCCAGAAAGCAGAGTAGGCACAAAACGACAAGGAAAACCTTTAACCCAGCAATGTCGAATTTCGCAGGGTTGTTAAGTGTAAATACAGAGTATGTGGTCAGAGGATGTCAACACAGACCCCAGCTTTCAAAGAGCGAGTGAGACGATGACCCAGGTCAGCCTCTTTAGGTTCCAGGAGGCCCAGGCCTGCGCCGGGTGGCGCAGCGTTCCCCGCCCCCGGGAGGATCGGGTGGTTCAATCCTAGCGCGCATCCTAAGGCCCGGCCCAGGCAGTTCTCTTTGGCAGCGGGAGCCGCGCTCAGCACTCACAAAAAAACTCAGCCACGATTTCTGCGCTCCCACGTAGGGTGATGCCTTGCTCTCGGGCGAGCTGCTGTGCCATCACTAGATCGAACGGAGAACACTATCAACCTCAGCGCAGACGGCGCCCTAATGGCGTCTACAGCTATTCCCGCCACCCGGTTCAAAGTAACTACGCAGCCCGCCGGTTGCTCTGTGCGCAGGCGCAACGCACCTAAGCCCCACCTATGTCGCCAGCTTCCGGCTTGGTTTTATAACTCCGAATCCCTCCCTAAGCCCGTCTCAGACTTCCGTTTTATTCCCTAAGCCCTCCCACATTCGAGAATCCGGCCTCTTTTCACATTCCGCTCCATACCGCTGCTTCCGCCGTAAGCCCAGTTGCACCACGGGTGAGCTGACTCTAAGCCCGCCCAAAGCGATTTGTATCCGGCCCTGGCTCCGCCCTCTCTGGCAGACAGATTGCGCAGGCGTAGAATGGCTGGAGCTCTGGTTCCCGGTCCTGGTATCCTGGATGTTCATTGGTGGGCGGGACCTCTGATCAAGTGGTACAGAGATGGTACTGGGATTTACCTGCCTGACAAACCCATGGTCTGAGCATCCCTGAAGCAGTCTCAGCTTCGACGATAGTTTCAAGTCTGGAAGAGCCTGGTTTTTGGTTTTGTTTTTTTGTGGAAACGCAATTTTTCTGGAGAAATATGATGAAGGGAACTAGGTGGGACAGAAGCTTAGAGAGTAAAGGTGCTTGTCACCAAGTAGAGAGGCGAACCCCTGCAAATTGTGTACACACATACACTGTAACAATCGTATAGAAATGTCTTTATTTTTCTATTACTACATAAATTTTGTAAGTCCATGTAAGATTTAAATGATAGAGCCCTAGGTTTCCTTTCTTTGCATTAGCCTGCTTTTAAGTTTTTAGTCATACGTTCTTTCTTTTTGAGCATTTAAAACCTATACCAAAGCATATAAAATTACACATTGGATTCATGCTACAGTTTTTATATTGTACAGTGTATTGGGTCCAGGAGACAGCATAACTTCCAAGTATCCTAAATGCCTCTAACGCTGGTACTCAGACTGCATTTTGAAACCAGTTGACTACTAGAGATGCTATAATATGCAGGTCTAAGAAATTTAGAGCCTGAACTAAATAGATGCCAGAGAGGTTGTATAAGGAATACATTAGAGAAAGAAATTGTGACATATGAGGAAGAATGAAACGGTGTCATAGATAAAACTGACATACCAGCTCTTTCTTCCCAAACGGTGGTTGGACTTAATCTAATTTATTACAGCAACATTAAAAAATCTGGAATCTTTGATAGTTGATTTATTTCCTATTAACTTTTGGTCACTTGGTTTAACATTAACGCCCCCCCCCCTTATCAAAAGCAATACTATAAAATACTTGAAAACTTCTCAGTTTCTCAAATTTACTTTGCTTCACAATTTTGTAGACTCTTGCTGTGCATTGTTTAGGGAAAGAATGTTTGAACAGAGAGGAATACAAATTGTGCCTTTTTTTTCCTAGGGTATTAAAAACAAGTATTTTTTTCTAAATCTAGAAGCACAAGAAGTTTGAGGCTGAAGAAATCCATTAATGACTTAATCAAATAATAGTATAATAGGTCTAGAGTTGTTACAGAGTTAGTTCAAGATCCAGTTTCTAGTTAGTGGCAGATTTATTAGAGAATTTGTACTGCCTAGCTTAGTCTCCTTTTATAGCATATTTATTTGAAAAAATGGCAATGAGCTTTCTTATTGTTGTGGTTATGTTTTGAGAAAAAAGTTTACTTGATTTGGGCTGAGAACATTTACTTATTAACTAATAATGCACATAACTTGTAGAGAAATTTTGCAGCCATAGAGTTTTGTGTGGATACACAATTCCAGCTACCAGAAGAGGGCAGTGTTTAACCATACAATACAACCTTTGAAAAACAATGCAAATGAAGTCTTCAGTGCAACATAGCTCCAAGGGAGCTTCAAGGAGTTGATAGTTTCTAGGCATTTGCATGTGGATAGTGAAACTCAGAATGAAATGTTGAATTGTAATGTACTGCGGAATTTACATTCTCTTTAGAATATGTGCATCATACATATTGGACATTTATGTAAATGAGGTTCTTGAAACTAAGCAGTTAATTTTAAATCTCATAGAACTGGAGATATGCATCATATTTTTGTGAAATTTTCATCTGCCAATTTTTTCTTTAAAATAGTATTTTTACACACTAGGAATTTTCTTATATGAGTTTGAAGTATTTTTTTTAATTAATTCTTTTTGTCACAAAACTTAGTGTTACCTGGTTTCTTTCTTTCTTTCTTTTTTTTTTTTTTTTTTGCATTATTCTTGCAGAGGGCTTTTATGCATCCTATGCTGACCTCAGAGATGTCCATTATTTATTATCTTTCTGCTTCCACCAGTGGATTGCTAGGATAACAGGTGTATATCACCTTGCCCAATTTATTTAGTGCTGGGAATTGAAACCAGGACTTCATACAGGCACTCTAGCAACTGAGCCACCTTCTAACCCCGTAGTTTTGTCTTACATAGAGTAATTTTCATTTTATGTGGAGAACAAAAGTCAGTCATTATCTGTTCTAATTACTTAGTATGGGTAATGGATACACATATATTACATCTTTTTAATGATAAACTTGTAGACAGTAAATCTCTTAATTCTCCTTCTTTATACTTTCTTCCTAAGAATTCCTTGATGTTGGTTCAGGAGCTCAACAAGAAAGCATACATTTTAATGATGACATTTAATTAATTTGTAGTGGCTTTAAAGATTTTATTTTTATTATTATTTATGTGTATGTGTGGGTTTATGCATGTGAGTGCAGTGTCTGTGTAGGCCAGAAGAGGGTGTCATATCCTTTGGAGCTGGAGTTGCAGGCCATGGTGAGCCACAGGCCTTGGGTGCTGGGAACCAGGCTCAGGCTATCTGGGAGAACAGCTAGCACTGGCCACTGCTAAGCCATCCCTCCAGACCAGCAATGGCTTTGAAAAGTCAACATTTCATACTGGTTTATAATTTTAATGATCTAATTGTATACATGGTTATTTTTTAGCAAAAATTAAGTACTAAATACTATTGAAAACTAATATTAATTCTTACAATTAAAAATAGGCAGCATATTATCAGAAAACAGTACCATGTTTTGTTATTTATTTGTTATTCATTGTTATTTAGTACAATTTTATCATGTTGGGAATAATTACATTGCATTTTTTATATTTGTTTATTTTGTGGGGTGAGGGGCTGTGTGGATGTGTGGAGATCAGAGGACAATTTGTAGGAGTCAATTCTCTCCTTCTACCATGTGGGTTCTGTGTTTGGAACTCAGGCTGTCAGGCTGGACATTCATTGAGCCATCTTGCTAGCCTTACATAGTATTTTATGCATATTTAATTGTGAAAAGTGAACACATACATACATAAATTTAGAATATATTATATAGAATATGGGTGCATATATTAACATGCAAATGCAATTGAAATTAAGAACAGCTCAAAATTATTTAGACATGGAAACCAATTGCACAGTACTCCTGTGAGCAGGTAATAGATGCCTTTTTAGATGAGAAAAAATAGATTTAATGTGTTATGCCATTTTACAGTTATTGTGGTGGACTGAATAGGAATGGCCCCCATTGGCTCACATATTTGAGCGATTGGTCAGGAGGGAGTGGCACTAGTTGAGAGGGCTTACTTGCTATGTAACTGTCTACAGTAGTCTGAGTAAAAATGACCCCCATAAGCTCATATATCTGAATGCTTAATCATCAGGGAGTACTACCACTTAGAAGGATTAAGAGGTGTGGACTTGTTGGAGGAAGTATGTCACAGGGGTGAGATTTCAGAAGCTTAATCCAGGCCCAGTTGGTTTTCTCTCTCTCTCTCTCTCTCTCTCTCTCTCTCTCTCTCTCTCTCTCCCTCCCCCCACCCTTTCCTGGCTGCTGTCTGTGGATCCAGATGTAGAACTCTCAGCTACTTCTCTAGCACCATACCTGCCTTCAGGCTACCATGCTTTCCCCAATGGTTGCCATGGGTGCCCATGGTCGTGATGTTGATAATAGTGTGAAATAAATTAGCAATGGTTGTGATGTTTCTTCAAAGCAATAAAACACTGACTAAGACACTTATTTAACTTAAATATTTTATGCTTATAATTCATTTATCTGTTTATGAATTTATCAAATAAGGATTGTTTTGTTACCTAATAAGCAAATATAGATGACATTCTGTTACATATACAATCAAATAATAGATCTCTGTTGTTTAACTAAGCAAAAAAAAATTTTTTTTTAAAAGAGTACCACATATAAAGTTAGTAGACTATAAATTTGGGTCTTTCTCAACTATTTGTCAATACTAAACATTGTGGAAAGAAAATATTTAAACATGGAATTCAGGTTATTTCAATTTTTTTTCCTCTATAGACAGTTTTCTGATAATTTTCCTTCTGTTCACAGTTCATTCAAATAACACAGTGATTATGCTGGTTAACCTTCATTTTCAGCTTGGTTGGATATAAATGACCTAGGAGACATGCTTCCGGGTATGTCTGTGAAAGTGTTGCTGACAGGATCAAGAGAGATCTTCCCTGAATATGCTGGGGCCTTTAGCTGAGGAAAATTAGGAAAGGAGGAAGCTAACAGAGGGCTAGCATTTCCTGTCCCTGCTTCCTAGTGCACCTCTTGCCAGCTGAACTGTCCCTGCTGGGACACTCCTCACCATCATGGTTGTACCCTCAACTATGGTCAGTAGCAAGTCTTTCCTTACCCATGTTGTTGCCACGGGCTTCATCACAGCTGAGAAGTAACTTCTGTAGTCAAGTCTTTTTTTAATTGTTTCAGGTTAGTTCTTAATCATGTACATTAATTCTATTATTTATGCTGGAATTTCCACCTATAAATTGAGTATGACAGTGTATTCTTGTGTATAACCCCCTCAGAAACAGCCACCAATAAACATAAATGCTCATCTAACTTTTTGTTTAGAATTGAAGATCAAATAGATCAAAACCAATATGATGATAATTAAATGATGCTAAGGTAGTTGTCAGTTTAGATACTATCCTTTTGTTTTTAAATAGATGGCTGTTCTGTTTTAAGGTATTCCTTAAGTTGACCCAGAATATACCTTTCCTAATTTATTTCACACTATTATCAACATAGAGAGAAGTTGAAAAAAGTTATTTCCAAAAATATTCTTACAACAGGTCTTACAGACTCTAGTACAGAAATATCACAGAGTATCTAGCATTTGTATATTAATAACTATACTATGACTTGTGTGCTGAATATCCTTCATTGTTTTCTTAAATGTTGGTTTAATTAATTTTGGAGAATGATATAAAGTCTGATACTTATTTTCATAGTTGGTATTGTGGTTTAGATATGAAGTGTCTTGAAGGTTCATGTGTTGAAACCTTGCTCCCCAGCTGATGGCTCTATCAAATGGTGGGTATGTCACAGGACTCTGATTTTATCAACACATTAATTAGCTATTACACTCATAGTTGATGGGATATGACCAAGTAGTGGAAGCGTTAGGAGGTGGGGCACACTTGGAGTCAGTTGGTTGCTGTGGGATGCCTTCGAAGGATGATGTACTTGTTTTTCCCTCTCCTGTCTATTGTTCTTTCTTACCCATCACGGTACCAGCTGTTCCACATGACCTCATGCTCCTCAGGCTCAGTCCCACAAGGCTAGTAGATTCCAACAGATGTGCTGGCAAGTAAATGCAAGCAGGCAAAGAAGAGCCTAGAACTCATTTGTAATGCATAGAAATATAAATAGGTTAGAAAAATCCTTTCCCAAGGTTTTCAATTGTGAAAATGGAAATTAGAGTAAAAATAGTTGGAACATTCATTTAAAAAAAGCCAATTTTGTTGACAAAATAGAATCAGGATTAGTTTTCCTGAAATCCCTGTTAGCATGATATTGGCAGTTACTTGTATATAAAAGACCCAGATAATGTGCAATGCCTGTGGAGACCACAATAAAGTAACAGATCTCCCGGAATTGGAGGTTATGAAAGGAAAATAGTAAGCTTTAACATTAATTAAACATGAGTGATAAGCTTGCTAAGGAAATATTAAGCTATATAGGACAGTCAAATTTTCTTTAATCTTGAAAGTTCAAGAAGGGGTGAAAAATGAATAAAAGAGGCAATTCTTGTAAATGGGTGCATTTTGAAGTTCATCTTGATGAGCTCTTGAAAGTTTTGTATAGAAATAGATATATAATTTCACAGTGAAAATATTTGATTTCTTGTGTACATAAAACATACTGCTTTTTTTTTTTTTACAGCTTATGAATAACCACTTTTCCTAAGCAAGACTGATTATTTGAAAACAAAGGAGTGATGAAATGGGAAGGGCTGAGAAAGTGTATCTGTCTGGAGGATATAGGCAATACTGTTAGGGAATGCCATTCCATGGGCATCTGGGTCTTGTGTCATGGTTTAAATGGATGAGTTGAGTCTGATGTGTGTGGGTGAATCACATTAACAAAAGTCAGCATGTCAAAAACTATGATGGAAAATGTAATTAGTCACAACAATGAGGTTATTTCTATGTTTGGGGGAATAATGATACCTAAGTAACAATAGACAACACTAAAGGGATTCCACCAGCAAGACAGCTCTGTGTGTGTGTGTGTGTGCATGCACGCATGCTCACACTTGGTTGTATCTTATAGGACCATCTTTACAGCGTGGTGTAAGTCTTGAAAAGATACAGAATGGTTGATTTACTTGATGATAGTTAACATGTATGAACCAGTTACTGTACAAAAGGCCCAGTGTGTTCAGTGACATTGTAATTAGTAGTACTTTTACAGGGGAGCTTATTCATGGGGTAGTTCTTCATTAAACACAATCATAATTCCACCATTAGTGGTGTTCTTTGACAATAATTTTGGTGTAAAGTTTGGTGTTCATTTTCTTTATTGACAAATTCCTGTAAAAAATTGCAAGAGCAGAAGATAGCTGGCTTTTCCTTGCCATTACTAATTTGAACATGATGTCGATAAGAACCATTTGATGGGAACTACAGTGTGTCAACTGTAAACCGTAAGGAGTATGATTTGCTTACAGCATCTTAGGAGAGAACCAGGGTAGAGTAAGCAACTCTGGCGGCCCCTGGGAACACTGTGCCCTCTTACACATTGGAGGCTACCAAATAGTTTGTATATGCAACTCACTGCTATCAATATTATCATATAAGAAATTACAACAGAAATTTTAAAAATCTTTCCTATTTCACTTAAAAATAATAATGAAAAAATGCTGTTGTTTAGTGTTGGTGATTGAGTGGAGAGATTTCACATGTTGAACTAAATCCCCGGCTTGAAAATGCATGCTGACCCAGGATTTGTTTGTTTGTTTGTTTTCTGTTTTTAAAACAAAAATATCTGTACACCACATAGTGATAAGGGCAGTACTGTTTTACAGGGTTTTTTTTGCTTGTTTTTTTTTATGTGTGTGTGTTGGTTATTTTTTTGTTTGTTTGTTTGTTTTTTGGTAAATGCCATAAATGTACAGCTTAATAAAACACAGCTGGATCCTCCGATTTTCTTCTGCATTGAATTCACTCTAATATGGTATTTTGGTTCAATGAAGAAAATTTGGCTTCACAGAAATATGCAGTTTAAAAGCATGTACTACACTAACTCTTTCAAATTCTTGTGGATATTAAACATCCATATCATTTATGGATCTCAGCAAGTAAGCTCTTTAAAGGTCAGTTTTGTGGGAAATCTGAAACTATGTGGATAAAGTTTTAAGACTTTAGAACCTATACTGTTTCTCAAAGATTTTTTTCCCCCAAAGGAATCCAACTTTTAAGTAAAATATGCGATATTCCAATCATAATAAAACAACACCAAAGACATTGATTTTCATCAGCTATTTTTTAAAACAGACAAAATGTACTCATATCTCTGGTCTTGATTTTATAGTACTTAGGTAAATTTGCTTTAATATTTATTATTTTTGGACTTTTGCCATTCAAGACTTTTTTTTCTTATTGAAGTCTTATTTCCTCAAGTCTTTGGTCTTTATTATTTTGGAGATAACCTGATATATATGAATTAAATAGATGCACCAATGGGAAGCAAAGGTCTAAGTGGTATTTGGCATGGTATTCCACTCTTCTCCATATCTCTCCTCTCTCTAGACAGGGAGGAAGAAAGCCATCTAAGCATAACCTTTGCTTGAGTTTAAGAACTAGAGTGGTTTTCAAAGAAAATGTTTGTTTCAGTTGTAAACGATTGTGCCCCAAACTGATGTCAGAACCCTCATTTCCTGTCATGACATATATGTTAGACATTATTAAAAATTATTTAGACTGTGCCCACATATTGCTTTTGATGATGTCTCCATTTTCTTTGTAAACATTTGTATAAAAACACCTCGACTATTGCTTATCAAAACTTAAAGATACTTTTTTTTCTTTTAACATAAAATCTCCTTGTATTTGGATGATTTAAAACAATGATACCATTCTTTATTGATAGGTAAAGCAGCCCTGCTAGAAGATATGACTATCTTATATATCCATGAATCCAAAGAAACCATCCTCTGCTTTTTGTTCCTGTCCCAGAGTATATATTGTCTTCTCTGGGATGCTGTGAATTTAAAAATCAAGTCTAAAAGGTAACAATAATTTTAAAAAGACTTATAGCCAAATAAGTATGTACCAGGTACTGAGTGAGCCTCACTTACCTTAATACTTACCAAACAAGCATAACCCCCATCAGAGCAAGTCCCTTACTCTATCACAGAGGACTAACTGCAGAATATTCTTCACCCAACAGCCTATAGTCTTAGGCCACTAACAGGATAGTGCACATTGAACAGCTAAGTTATTCAGTCTCAAGTTGTTTGAGACAGAATTGAGAATGACTACTCCAGTAGATAATCTTCCATACAGAAGCCTGAAGTAGATGTAGTTAGTGTCTCAGCCAGAAAGTCCTTTTTTCTAATGTATCTGTTAATAAGGGAGAAGTAACACCCCTCCTCCTCCCCCAGCAATCCCACAAAATTTCAAGTTCGAGACCTACTAGGAACACATATAGTCTTATCTCCAAGCAGCCCTTGATCATGTGGTTTCAAAGATTTTATTTTATGTTTTTAATATTATTTGTTTTATTTCATATGCATTTCTGGTTTATCGGCATGTATGTCTGTATGAGGGTGTCATAGCCCCTGGAACTGGAGATAGTCCAGTCATGAGCTGCCATGTGGGTACTGAAATTGAACCTGTGTCCTGTGGAAGAGCAGCCAGGGCTTTTAAATGCTGAGCCATTTCTCCAGCCCCTTTATTTAATTTAATTTTAATTTTTAATAGTTTCAAGATAATCAATTAGGTCCACTATTTTATACACACTGGAAGTGGAGATCCCACTGATTGCAGTAGTTGTTCCAACCCCCTTAAATCTTTATGTAATCCCACTTGATTGTAAATACATCTTTTCTATAATGCTAGCTTAGGTTGTTATGTGCTTTTGAAAAACTTGCATAGGTGTTCATGAGTATTGGAGGCTTGTTCTTATAATCCTGCAGTTTTATTTTAGTAGAATACTGACTTCATAAGATAATCTTGGAAATATTTTCTCTTTTTCTAGTCTCTGGAAGAACTTATATAGAATTCACATTATTTCCTCTTTAAAGGCTAGACATACTTCACTTAGTGAACATATCTGAACCAGGCATTATCTTTGTACGAAGATTTTCTTTTTCTGATAATTCAATACAGTTAAGGACATAGGACTATTTGGGATTTTCCCCTCTGGAGTGAAGATGGATACTGTGAAAGAAAGTTCCTGGAAAGAACCCATGTTCTATGGAATCTTCTGCAAGGCTGATTGAGTGCTAAGACCTTCAATGACTGTGGAGAGGTTGGAATGTTGCAGGTTCAGGGTCTAGTTACAATTTATCTTGTGCTGTTTTAGGCTTCTTCATGGCCACTGCTTGCCCACCTCTGTGTCTGGAATGCATTACATTAACTGCTTCAACCAACTAAAAGGCCATCAGACAGCATCTGAGACCTACTGCAGAGCTTTCCCTGTAGGCTTTAGCCATCTATCCAGTGTTTCCAGCAATGAATTTGAAAGTGCCTTGATTTATCACTTTCTTTGTTCTGTTACGATAAAGCTTTCTCAAAACTGTTACCATATTGGTACATGGAATTAGGGATAACTCTAATGTGTTCTTGGGCTATAGTCACTCATATTCAGCTCCAATAAACTATTTCTTATCCCTTTTGAGTTGCTATGTTTACCAACGTGGCGTGCGCGCAGTCACACACACCAAACACACACCACACACACCACCACACACACACCACACGTTTTGTTTTGACAGACTAGTCTAATGGATTAATAGCTTGCAAGAGTGGAAGAAGCTAGCAGACTGTTGTGGTAGTTCTAAAGATGGGAACATTATAAATGAGAGTGGAGATATGGTGAAGCAGAAGGAGTTGGCGTTGTGAATGTGTTTTGGGTATAGAAGATAAATGTTAAGATCAGAGTGGGGTTAGACTATTTCCTACAAATTACTTACCGTATATCTTTGTCCTGTTTTCTAACAATGTTTTTGAAGCCAAGCAGCAATCCTTGCTTAATTGTATATGATTCTCTTGCAAAGCTGTGACCAAAATAACTAAGAAAGCAAGTTTTATTTGAGCTCTCCTTCTTAAAAGAGTTGGTGCATTCTGCTGGGATAAGCACAGTAGAGCAGCCAACATCAGGGCTGATAAGAAGGGAGCCCACTTGCTTTGTTTCTCTAACTTCACGAAGGAGTGTCCCTGTATAGGAACAAGCATTCAACATACAGACCTGTGGAGGGAATTTCATATTATGATCATAAAATGTGAGTGTTCTGTGGAAGGGCTCAGCCCCAGATGAGAGAGCTCTGGCTGTGGATAAGCTGAAGGCTCCAGCCTCCGGCTGATGAAATGTGCCCCCACACACAGTGCTTGGTGTTGCTGATTTCAGTTAAATAGACTTTCTAATTTTAATTTACATAACATTAACACTTTTCCTGGAGAAGCCACAATTTGTAGAGACTTTTCCTTACTGTCCTCATGCAATTAAAAACCCCTACAGGGCATTCATTCTCACTTGTTAGAAGTGCTAGGCTGTGCTTTGGTACTCTGTCATTTGCACTGCTTCTGATCTTCCCTCTCTAATTAAAAAGGGAACCTAGGGTGATAGAAACAGTGCTTTGGGCTGGAAGTTCTTGGTTGTTTTGTCTGGTTGTCTTGAAGTAAAAGAAGGATACATGTTCCTGTGGCTTGGCTCTTAGGAGGCTGAAAAGTTCAACTGTTTGTACCATCTTTGGTGGAACTTTCAGCTTAGCTTCTATTACCTGTACCCTGCTTTGCTACGGTCACTAAGGATGTCTTTATATCATCAGTCCCTTTGTGAGGAAGGCAGGATTTTTTTTTTCCAATTTTTTATTGGATATTTTATTTATTTACATTTCAGATGTTATCCCCTTTCCTCATTCCCACCCCAGAAACCCCTTATACCATCCCTCTTCCTTCTGCTTCTATGAAGGTGTGCCCCACACCATCCACCCACTCCCACCTCCCCACCCATGAATTCCCCACACTGGGGCATCCAGTCTTCCATGGGACCAAGCATCTCTTCTCCCACCAATGCCTACAAGGCGATTCTGTACTATATATATAGCTGGAGCCATGGGTCCCTCCATGTGTGTTCCCAGGCTGGCCTGGGAACTAGGCCAGGCTAACCCTGGGAGCTCTGGTTTGTTGGTATTGTCACTTTCCACATGGGGCCACAAGCCCCTTCAACTCCTTCAATCTTCTCTATAACTCCTCCATTGGGGACTCTGTGATCAGTTCAATGGTTAGCTTTGAGCATCTGCCTCGGTATATGTCAGCTCTGGAAGAGCCTCTCAGGAGATAGGTATATCAGGCTCCTTTCAGCATGAACTTCCTGGTATCCACAACAGTGTCTGAGTTTGGTGATTGCACATGGGATGTATCCCCAGGTGGGGCAGTCTCCTCCTCCAGTCTTGCTCCACACTGGTCTCCTTTGGTAGAAGATTTTACAGTGAGCAATTCCGGTTAAATAATTTTTTCTACTCACTTATTTGCTCCTGTGAGTATTTTGTTATCCTTCTAAGAAGGACCAAAGCATCCACACTTTGGTCTTCCTTCTTCTTGAGCTTCATGTAGTCTGTGAGTTGTATCTTGGGTATTGTGAGCTTTTGGGCTAATATCCACTGATCAGTGAGTGCATACCATGTGTGTTCTTTTGTGACTGGGTTACCTCACTCAGGATGATATTTTCTATTTCCATCAGACTTTAAAGAAGACCTAATACCAATTCTCTTCAAACTATTCCACAAAATAGAAACAGAAGGAACACTACCCAATTAATTCTATGAAGCCACAAATACACTCATATCTAAATCACACAAAAGCCAACAAAAAAGGAGAACTTTAGACCAATCTCCCTTATGAATATCGATGCAAAAACACTCAATAAAATTATCAAAAATCAAATCCAAGAACACATCAAAACAATCATCCACCATGGGCAAGTAGGCTTTATCCCAGGAATGCAGGCATGGTATAATATAAGAAATCCATCAGCGTAATCCACTATATAAACAAACTCAAAGACAAAAAACCACATGATCATCTCACTAGATGCTGAGAAAGCATTTGTCAGAATCCAAGACCCTTTCAGGGTAAAAGTATTGGAAAGATCAGGAATACAAGGACCATATCTAAACATAGTAAAAGCAATATACTGCAAACCAGTAGCCAACATCAAACTAAATGGAGAGAAACTTGCAGCAATCCCACAAAATCAGGAACTAGACAAGGCTCTCTCTCTACCTATTCAATATAGTACTGGAAGTCCTAGCCAGAGCAGTTAGACAACAAAAGGAGGTCAAAGGGATATGAATTGGAAAAGAAGAAGTCAAAATATCACTATTAGCGATGATATGATAGTATACTTAAGTGACTCCAAAACATCAACCAGAGAACTTCTAAACCTGATAAAGATCTTCAGCAAAATGGCTGGATAAAAAATTAACTCAAACAAATCAAGAGCCTTCCTCTTCTCAAAGGATAAACAAGCTGAGAAAGAAATTAGGGAAAGACACCCTTCACAATAGTCGCAAATAATATAAAATACCTTGGTGTGAATCTAACCAAGCAAGTGAAAGATCTGTATGACAAGAACTTCAAGTCTCTGAAGAAAGAAATTGAAGATCTCAGAAGAATGGAAAGATCTCCCATGCTCATGGATTGGCAGGATTAATATAGTAAAACTGGCCATCTTGCTGAAAGCAATCTACAGATTCAATGCAATCGCATCAAAATTCCAACTCAATTCTTCATAGAGATAGACGAGCAATTTGCAAATTCATTTGGAATAACAACCAACAACAAAAAAAAAAAACAGGAGATGTAAAAACTATTCTCAACAATAAAAGAACTTCTGGGCAAATCACCATCTCTGACCCCAAGCTGTACTACAGAGCAATAATGATAAAAACTACATGGTATTGGTACTAGATACATTGAAACTAATAGAAGAGAAAGTGGAGAAGAGCCTCAAACACATGGGCAAGGGAAAGTTCCTGAACAAACACAAATGGCTTATGCTGTAAGATCAAGAATTGACAAATGGAACCTCATAAAATTGCAAAGTTTCTGTAAGGCAAAGGGCACTGTCAATAGGACAAAAAGGCAACCAACAGATTGGGAAAAGATCTTTATCAATCCTACATCTGATACAGGGCTAATATCCAATGTATACAAAAAACTCAAGAAATTAGACTCCAGAGAATCAAATAACCCTATTAAAATGGGATATAGAGCTAAACAGAGAATTCTGAACTGAGGAAACTCGAATGCCAGAAAAGCACCTAAAGAAATGTTCCACATCCTTAGTCATCAGGAAATGCAAATGGTAAGATCAAATTCCTCTGATGATAGCAGATCTAGCAAGGATGTGGAGAAAAAGGGAACACTCCTCCATTGTCGGTGGGATTGCAAGCTGGTGCATCCACTCTGGAAATCAGTCAGGTGGTTCCTCAGAAAATTCGACATAATATTACCTGAGGACCCAGTTATATCACTCCTGGGCATATACCACAGATGATGCTCCAACATACAACAAGGACACATGCTTCACTTGTTCATAGCAGCCTTTTTTTTTTTTTTTTTAATAGCCAGAAGCTTGAAAGAACCCAGATGTCCTTCAACCAAAGAATGGCTACAGAAAATGTGGTACATTTACACAATGGAGTACTACTCAACTATTAAAAACAATGAATTCATGAAATTGTTAGGCAATGGCAGATTTAAATTAGGTCTTGGAAAAGGGATATGATTTTAGTATAAGGAGAAAATATAGCTTGTTATGCCTAATTAAGAAAAAAACATGACAGTGAACTCAGATGGGGAGAATGTCCAGGAATATTTTCTGGGCAATGCAGTGACTAGCTTTGTTGAGTAGCAATGATAAGTGGCTAATATTGGTTGATAACTTGACATGCCTGTAAGATGGGACCTTGACCAAGGAATTGCCTCCATCAGATTGTCTTGTAGGCATATCTATAAATCATTTTCTTGATCACAATTTATGTGGGTTGTGGCAGCACTCCTTAGCAAGATGGTCTTGGGTTATATAAGACACCAAGCTGAGCAAGCTGTGGGGAGGAAGCCAGTATATTCATCTGTGGTTTCTGTTTCACTCTTCTGCCTTGAATTCTTGACATGGCTTTCCTTGATGGTGTACTCTTACCTATAAGCTAAAATAAGCCTTGTCTACCCCAAGTTACTTTTGGTTATGGTGTTTATCCCAGCAACAGAGAAGCAAACTAGTACAGAAATTGTACCAGGAGCATGGGTGTGATGCGCATGGCCACGTTGGTTTGGGAAAATATTGTGAAAGGAATTTGGAGCTTTGGGCTTCCAGAGCTTCAGTGCTCAGGCTGTGATGTGCTGTTCTGCAGGGCTTGGAAGATAAGGGTGCTGAAAAAAAAAGTAGACAGTGCAAGCCTGGCTTGTAAAGTGCTGGAGGGACGTTTTTTAAAACAAACTTAGTTTTTGAGATTATAATATAAGTATACCATTTCCTTTTCCCCTTTCTTTCCTTCAAACCCTTCCATGTACCACTGCTGCTTTCTTTCAAATTCATGGCTTTGACATATATTTCTAAATATACACAAATATAACATATATGTTATATATTATGTTATCTTAGATATGTGTTAGATATCTAAGATATACATATAGTATATAACATATAATAGTATATAACATACATTACAGTATATAACATAACATAGAAATATGCATGTATGTATATAACATATACATGTATATGTTATATAATACATATACATATTTGACATATTTATGTTATATGTACAACATATATGTCCTATTTATGTTTATTTTGTATGACATCTACGTTATATACAGGGTATATATATTCCTAAATTATATAGAATATATATTCTTAAATATATATTTATATTCCTAAATAAATGAATACAACCTGCTTAGTTTGTATAATGTTATTTGTGTGTATGTTTTCAGGGCTAACTTCTTGGTACTGGATGATCAAGTGTTGTGTTCTTTTCTGGGGAAGACTATTTTTCCCATTCTCACTTTTCCTTAGTTGCCTGGAATTCTTTGTATAGGGCTGAGACCTAGTGAGCCTTCTCTCTTCCATGTTAGAATGTTGGTTGGTGTTGTACTTGTTTTACTCTTGTTTACACAGCCATACTGGTGAGACTTTGTGGATGTAGTTTCTGACATTTTTAGGAGACATGATCTCACAGAAAATTCCATTACTTGTTCCTTTGAGTTTTAAAATCTTCTTGTCCTCTCTTCCACAATGTTGTCTGAGTCTTAGGTGCAGAAGTCATATTGTATATGTATCTACTGGCACCGGACTCTACAACTCTGCATTTTAAATGGCTGTGATTTTCTGACATAGTCTCCATCTGTTACAAAGAGAAGTTTCCTTGATGAGGGGTGAGAACTACACTTATCTTTGGGTATATTTAGATAGTACTTAGGGATTGTGCCGATTTAGTAAAGTGTCCATTGTAGGTTTTTAAATCTCCAAGTTCCCTGACTTCTTTAGTCCTTGGTAGTTGGCTAGATTTCCTATATTCAGGCAGGAGTTTGCTCTCATTGAGAGGGTCTTTAGTCCAGTTAAAGGAATGCTGGTTACCATAATGGTCCGATGTACTATTGACCCTTAAGGTTCATGTGTCATGCTGGTTGTTGTTGTGGTTTATAGGAGTCAGAGGTGGGTAGGACTGCTGGTTGCTTCCCACTTTTGGAAGCTTACATGACACCTTCTAGTACCATGAAAGCTAGTCCTTAGGGAGGAGGCTTACAGGTCAGTTGGAGCTCAGGGCCTTTGGCCCTGTGTTTGAAGTGCGTGATGTCTTCAGCAATAGTGACTTACACTCCACCGCTGGAGGGCAACCCAGGGCAATAGCAATAGCTTATACTATTAGGGGAATTTCTTGAACAATCCTGACCAACAACTCAAAAGGAGCTTCTCATGCCTAGTATTGGGGTTTTGTTAGACCGTCAATGGTTACTTGAGGAAGTGTTGCCAGCCCAGAGGGGAAAATTTAATTTCAACAATATATGTATATTTATGTACTGACTTACATGTATTATAGATATTTTTAGGGAGAGAGATAATAATACAATTTTTATGAACTTTTTCAGACATCCTTACTGTTATTTTACCCTCCCTCCTTCTTCAGTATTTATCTCCCTTTCACCTCCCAATTAGAGCTTTTGATTTTCCTCATTTCCTCCTTCAGATCACTCAGTCTTGCGATTCTCCTTTTATTCTAACCCCCTCCCGCCAGCAATGGTCTCCTTTTAACTTTTTCATTTGTGAAGATTTGGAGCTAGGACCCTAAGATGAGAGAAAACATGTAATATTTGTCTTTTTGGTCGAGGTTAGCTCACTCAATATGTTCTTTTGTAGTTTGGAAGGAAGTTTAGGGGTCCTTATTAGTCCCATTCGTGTGGTATATTGACTTAAGAAATCTACTAAAGTGAAACTTTTGCCTTCATTGGACAATAGATGCTGGTCAGCTGGTGCTGAAGAATCATCGTGATCAATGAAATACTGAGAGGACTGAATTAGCCAGAACCAGGCCGACTTTGTGACATGCTGCATACTGGCAGTTTGGGAGACTAGGCCTAAGTTTCTGTTTCTCAGAAATGAGAACCCGGATCCAGGAACCTGTGGTCAGCCAACCACAGCCTCAGGCAGCCAATCTGAGGACACCTTGTCATCTGATCTGAAGTAAACTAGGTAACTAGAATGAATAAGCCATTCCCCAGGGAGGTCTCCAGAGCCTAACCAATGGTTAAATTAGTCAGACTCCTAGAAATAGTGCTAACTAATCAAGGTTAAAAGGGCACATACCCCTTCCTGGAATTCCCCTAACTGACAATAAAAGCTGGACCTGTGAGCACACTAGGGTCTCCATTCCCCAAATGGGGAGACCCTTGAATGCAGTAAATTCAGCTGAATAAATGCTCTTTGCTTTTCATACTATGTATGAGGTTTCATTCTCTGGTGGTCTTGAATACTAATAATTCTAGCATCATTGAAGTGAAATGTTTTGGGAAGTATTTTCCCATGATCAGGACACAGAAGCTGTGGTTCAGAGAGGTCGAAGTCTGCATCTCAATCTGGCATCCAATCTTGATAATATGTAATGTCTTTCATGTGGTAATGATTTGGGTGACATGAAAGCTGCAGAATTGAAGAGATCATGGACAGAAGTTAAGACTTAGTATTATGAAAGGCAGAGAAGCCATTTGTGAAGGTTGAGCCTCAGTTGCATGGGAGACCCTAGGATTAATAGGATCATGGAGAGAAGCGAGGCTTGGCACCATATGGCAGGGTTGGAGGCCCAGAAGGGAGACCAGGAGGCCACTGCTGAATGTACAGCTTCAGGTGTAGTGGAGACCTCAGCATTTTGGAGATTCCAGAATGGTGGAGTAATGGCAAAAGACAACAGGTATGGTGTGGAGCTAGTTTAAGCCTTTAAGCTTTCTCTCTCTCTCTCTCTCTCTCTCTCTCTCTCTCTCTCTCTCTCTCTCTGTATGTATGTGTGTGTGTGTGTTGTGGATGGAATAGTCAGAGAAGTAGACTGCCCAACCCTGTAGGAAGACATAGTCATCAGTCAGTCCCAAAGCTTTTTGCATTATTGGATTTCAGTTTTGCTTTTTTTTTTTTTTTTTTCCTTAAGAAAGTAAATAAATTACTTATTTTTGATTTTATAGGTGATTTTGGATTTTAAAGAGATTTTAGACTTTTAAAATTGTTAAAAAATTTTAATGACTGTAAGATTTTTAATTGTAGTATATTTTATTATGTTATGATATCAATATAACATCTTAAAGACAACCAACCAAGAAAAGGTTATAGTTTAACAGTAGTATGTTTATACTTTAATTGACAAGGAGTGTGCTTGTATATAACTAATCTTGGTTTTAATTAAATTGACTACATGTAGTAAAAAAGGGGATTTCCATCAGATTGACCATAAGGCATGTCTACTTGGGTATTTCCTTTGTTGCTAATTTGTTTAGAAGAATCTACTACACTGTGGGTAGTGCTATCTCTGAGTAGGTGGGCCTGGGCTGTATAAGAAAGGTAACTGAGAAAGCCATGGGGAATAAGGCCAGTAAGCCAGTATTTCTCTGTTTTTAATGCTTTAGGCTTCTGCATTGAGTTCCCAACTTGGGTCTCTAGATGAGAATGAAAGCTGTAAATCAAATTAAGTCCCTTACTTCTCAGATTGCATTTGGTTATAGTGTTTCCCACAGCAACAGAGAAGCATACATTTAATTTTTTTATGATTGCTAGATTGTTTACTAACATTGTGTCTGTGGTGGAATATGCTTGGCCCTTGAATGTGGAGTGGCACTATTAGTAGGTGTGGCCATTGTCTCCTGGGATTAAAAGTGTGTGCCACAATGCTTGGGCCTAAGCTTTTCATGCCCACTATTCCTCGAGATCCAGATTAAAAGCCTGTGTCTTCCAGCCTCAAGATCTGGATCTCCATTTCTGGACTGTAGGTAATTTCAGATTAAAAGTCCAAACGAAAACAATAACTAAGTCCCTTGTTCAACTGAAAAAGCATGAACAATAAGCTTATCTGGGTGGAATCTTGCCCTGAGATGACTATTCCCTGGGCTTTCCATTGCTTCCAAGAGACAGATCTGATGGTATTTGAGGTGTCAGTGGCAGACAGAGATAATGTTTAGAGCCTTTGGCAGGCCACTATAGGTGAATTACAGAAGAGACCTTTGGGATTTTGGAGCAAAGCTCTACCATCATCTGCAAACAATTATTCTCCTTTTGAAAAACAAGTCTTAGCCTGCTATTAGGTCTTAGTGGAAACTGAACATTTGACAATAGGATACCAACTTACCATGTGACCTGAACTGCCCATCATGAACTGGGTGTTATTGGACCCACCAAGTCATAATGTAGGATGTACACAGCAGCAGTGTATTATCAAAAGCATGACTTTGATCCACCAGATCTTAAGGCTGGACAACACAGGCATTTGATCTGGATGGTTAGAAATAGTGGTCATGAAACGGCTTTCTTGAGAAAGCTTAGACCCAGGCATTTGGTACACACCTTTAATCCCAGGAGACAAAAGGCAAGTAGACCTCTGAGTTCAGGGCCAAACCTCCTAATAGTGCCACTCCCTAGGCCAAGCATATTCAAACCACCACATTGCCATTCTCCTTTCTAACTGGCTGTGTGTGGGCTAGTTTCTTACTAGTCTTTTTCAAGTATTGATGATTTTTATATGTTTGATCCAGGGAATGGTACTGTTAGGAGGAATAGCTTTGTTGGATTTTGGTGTGGCCTTGGGGGTGTGGGCTTTAATGCCCTTGTTCTAGCAGCCTGAAGGCCTGTATTCTAGTAGCCTTCAGATGAAGATGTAGAACTCTCAGCTCCTCCTATACTATGCTTACCTGGATGCTGCTATGTTCCTGCCTTGATGATAATGGACTGAACCACTGAACCTGTAAGCCAGCCCCAAGTAAATGTTGTCCTTTATAAGAGTTGCCTTGGAGAGAGAGAGAGAGAGAGAGAGAGAGAGAGAGAGAGAGAGAGAGAGAGAGAGATACACAGAGAGATACAGAGAGACAGACACAGCGAGATAGAGAGAAAAAGAGACAGGTGAGGGAAAGGGAGAGGGATGGGGAGAGGGAGAGGGGTGGAAGAGGGGGAGATGGGGAGAGGGAGAGAGAGAAAGAAGGGTTAGTAACAAGATATACCAGGGTTCATTGCTATGACCTACTTCTTCCAAGTAGGTCCCAATCTCTAGTTTCCATACTAGAATCAGAAAAACATAAAACAGGTCTACCATATGACCCAGCCACCCAACTTTTTGAGATTCTATTTAAAAGAATTGAAATCAACACACTGAGGAGAAACCTGCCAGCTCATGTATATTGTGCCACGATCCACAATTATTAAAACACAGTCTATCTAGGTGTCAGTTAAAAGTGGAATACATAGGATGTGATAAAGCATACAATGGAATACTATTCTGCCCCTTGAGGAATGAGAACACATATTTTACAGGAAAGGGGAAGAACCTGGAAGATTAAGTTAAATACACCACACAGAAAGCCAAGTCCCTCATGTTCCCTATCATATAGAGATACTGGAACAAGGAATCAGCATTTGGGTGTGGAAAGCAGGGAAGAGTAGAAAAGAAAAGCTGTATTTGATTGGCATATGCAGTATATATGCAGTGAATAATTACATGGAACCCTTTGATCTGAACAATTAATGGAAGCCCCATTAGTGCGTTTTAGGGAAAAAGTCCTAATTCACTTGTATTCTCTATTTTTATTCTTCCTTGCTTCTCCTGTCCATGTTCCTTCAGCTATGATGGAAAAGGATTCTTCATGATTTTTGGCTAATTTTGTGCATAGAATTTCTTTAAAAAATCATGGATAAAACATACTTTTAGCTATGCATTTTTAAGCTTTACAGCATATTATATATGTTTTCCTTTAAATACCTTCTGAAAACATAATGTCTGTTTAATAGTCCATCTTGCTTGACCAGGTCTTATTTTGTGCTATTGGCTTGAGTCCAGATTTTTTGCATGCTCTGCAAGTTTAAATAATACTCCTGTGAACATCTTGTTAGGTACTTTTTTTTTTTTTTTTTTTTTTTTTTTTTTTTGCTGGATTTCTGATTGCTTCCTTATGCTGCAGTCCAACATCCAAATACTGTCTATTTTTTTGTCCCCAGGGACTAAACAGTCTGGCTGTTTTAGCAATTGAAGTATGGTGAATATCATTTCACTCAATGGTCTCTAGAGCTTTTTTGATCACTGAGGAGCTAGGGTGTTGTTCATTCATGCCTCAACATTTTCCATGATACCCTCTAATACTCTTGGTCTACCATACCCATGAGGACAGGGGAATAAATATAAGCTTTGTATAATGTATAAGTAATGATGGCAAGAGGGTAAACTGTGTGCATGCACATCTCTGTGTGGGTACAGTTGTGTAATCTGTATGGGCATGCACATCTCTGGGGGTACAGTTGTGTGAATGCATGACTGTAGTCATGCGTGGTTGTATATGAGTACAGCTGTGTATGTGTGTGTATATAGATGAGTGGACACACTTGTTTACAGCTGAGTGTTTATAGGTAGCTACTTTATCCCTATGAGTTATAAAGATACTATTACACAGACTTTATCATCTGCTGCCAAATATTAGTTTGAAAAGTCCTAAATCCCAAACCACAAAGCTTAAGTGACTATAGTAAATTATTTTCTTTCGTTTTTTAGCACCTTCTCACTCTGGCTACTATTTTCCTCATTTTCTACTATTTTAATGTCCTATTCAGTTGAAGAACAAATTATGTAGTATATACATGCTATTTCAGCTTCAGTCTTTCATTTGGGATCTTAGTCTGTAATTAAAGAAAGAGTTGATTGTAGATACAAGTTTCAAAGTTAGCCCCTCCTCAAGACATCTACTCAGCCATTTAGACAAGCTATTCCTTACTTTGTAAATTAAAAGAGAATACTAGACTTTTTGTGCATATTTTTTCTTGACTTTTCTTGACTTAGTGCTATGGCTGTTTTTGTCATTGTGAAACATTGGAAGTTTTCCTTTTTGGCTGTGTTTGCTTTGATTGAGGAGGGGGATGTTACCCTCATAAAATTCTGTGGCTCTCATAGAGAGGCAGTTCATGGAGTGCTGTGTTTCTGACTGTGGTTTCTGTGCCAACTGCTTTGCCTCACTAGGCATGCCAGAATAACTGAGTGTTCCATGTGATTCACACAGGGAAATAGAGATCTTATGTGGCCACTGTATGTTTCTGAGATGTGTGAGCTGAGTAGTCTATGGTGCTCTAAATTTCCACTGGAAAATTTGAACCTCTCCCCAGGTAATACTGAAATTGAAAAATAAGTCCATTTGCAGGAAAACAGAGGTTTTATTACATTTTATCCTGACGTGAGGCTGTAGAGAGAACATAAAATGCAAAGCTGAGAGAGCTTTGCGGGCGGTGCTGACACCGAAGGAAATGGCTGAGCAAATACAATACCAGTGGGCCTGCTTGACTATATGCATCTCCTCATGGACCCTGCAGGGGGAGAAACCAAACACTGCACAACATCTCTCTCTCTCTGTGTCTCTCTCTGTCTCTGTCTTCCTCTTCTCTCTTCTCCTCTCTCTCTCTCTCTCTCTCTCTCTCCACACACACACACACACACACACACACAGACAGACACACAGACAGACACACAGACATACACAGACACACACAGACACACAGACACAGACACACAGACACATACACACACATAGACACAGACACAGACACAGACACACACACACACACACACACACACACACACACACCACACACACAGGTTTGTATACTTCCCCAAGAACTCATCCTCTGCTTTCAAACTCTGTCCAGTTGTGAAGGCAGGAAACTGAAACTTAGCTGCAGCAGACAGGTCTTAGGCACTCAGCTGAGCTGTGTCCTTGCTGTTCTGAGCCTCATCTCATCTTAGACCTAAAAGTCAGAGCCAAAAGCAGTGAAACACGGAGAGATAGGACATTACTTATTCAACAGTGATGTCTGTACATAAAATGTGTCTTATTTTGATTTCATTAAAGCTTGGGCTTTGATAGCAGAGCATGTGCTCACAGATTCTTGAGCAATTTTATTGATGAAAAAACACGTTACTGTGGAGAGGCAAACTGAAGGAGGCAGCAGCAGGGCAGGTGGGAACATGTAACCCAGAAGAACACAATTCTATTCTTTGTCTTCAGTACTTTTTCTAGGGACCACAGCAGTCACCAAATAGCCACTGGTGGCATTCAAAGTCTAACTCTTCCCTATGTGTTTCCTAGAAATGTTTGTGCAGCAGCTTGGTGGACTCATGGGAGCAAGGTCCTGCTATAGCGTGAATGGTGGTCAGTCTCCATTTTATCTGAACCATTGAATTATGGTAAAACCCTCAAAGACTGAGCACTAGATTTATAAAAACGCGACAGCTAAAATGAACTCTAATTTCTATTTCTGAATTCAATTTGCCAGAAGAATTTCTATATCTGGATTGAAGTCACTGTTAAGGGTATACTTTTGAGGTGACATGTATGCCATCCAGTATTATATAACTATCACACTGCCATAAACAACAATGCATAGGTGGGGTATATTTCCGTATGATGTACTAGAAATAGGATTGTAGATAGAAAGGGAGCTGGATTGGATGTGTCACATTGAAATATTGCTTTTCTCCCACAATTGAGGTTTTTTTCTGAGCTGGATAACTCGATTTTGGAAAATGCTATGAATTGTAACCAAATAGACACACTTTGCTCAAATTTCCTGGCGAGTTAGTTTCATGTAAATTTGACACAAGCTAGTCATCTGAGAACCATCATTGAGAAAAGGCCTCCATGAGACTGAGCGGTAGGCTAGTTTGTAGGGCATTTTCTTAATTAGTGATTTATGTGGAAGGGACTCATTGTGGATGGTGCCATGCCTGGGCTGGTGGTTCAGGATTCTATAAGAAATCAGGTTGAAGAAGCAGTAGGGATCAAGTGAGTAAGCAGCAGCCTTCCATAGCCTCAGCGTCAGTTCCTGCTTTCAGGTTCCTGCCTTGTTTGAGTTCTTGTTCCAAAATCTTTTTATGGTGAACTGTCAAATGGAAATGTAAGTGAAATAAACCCATTCCTCCCCAAGTTGCTTTTGGTCTTGGTGCGTCATCACAGCAATCAAAGTCCTAACTTGGACAGCAACCATTCCAGCAGAGAATGAGGTATGGGGTGTGAGAAGTAGGATGATTTTAGTTCCCAGGAGTACTAATGGGTTAACAAGAATGTAGACTTTGGTCTAAAAAAGTGCCAAGATAGCTTCTGTGTAAGAAGACTGCACTTGATGTATGGAAGCAGGCTCAGCTCAGCATGGATTCTGCAAGTAGGGAAACTGTTGTGACCACAGAGGCACGTCTGGAGCAAGTCATGAGAAACTGCAGCTAAGGCATGTTTGTTGGACTATGGAGTCCTTCCCGAAGGAATTTCAAATGTACAAAGGTTCAGAAAATTCTTCTGAAACATGGTTTCCTACAGTATGCAGAATAGGATCTTAGATGAGAACTGGATTTTCTAAAAACAAATTCATCATGAGTGGTTAAAAGAAATGGTAACCAATAGTAGATTGGAAGTTGCTTAAACTATGCGTTGGGTTTGCAAAGCAAAACTTCATGTAAGTAAGTGGTATGGATTAAAATAGGGGGAAAAAGTCATGAAAACAATATACTAGAGAAATTGCAAAACAGCTTTACATATCTCTAAAGTCTGAGAAATTTACATTTTCGTTGTCATGCAATGTCACATCTGATATCACAGAACATTATAAGCTAACAAATTATCAGGTTTTCATATTTTTGTTCATATCTACACAATAGAGCCACGACATCATAACAGAAGTCAGACCACTTCACACTTATGCAGGTTTAATATTTGTCTTGATAAAAATGTCAATTCACTGCTACCTTGCTTTTAAAATGGAAACTCTATTTAAAATTTTACTTCAAATATTAATGTTAAAATTTTGTTCATTGGTTAGGAACCTGTAAGGTGGTTCAACTATAGCTGTAAAACATAAACTTTATGAATAATAGATACATTCTTCACAGCATGTGAAATATCATTTATTTTTAGGTGGTCTCTACCATCTAGGCTACATTATAAATGATGTTATAATGTTAAAGGCAGTTGTTGTTACTCTTAAGTATTTGTTCAAATATTATATGAGAGAACCAAGAAAGAAATACAGACTGATGCAATTAGGGATAATTCTCAAAATGGAAAGAAAGAAACCTATGGAATAGATTTAGAATCTTGTAGGATCTGTCAGCCTGGGTAAATGTCTGTGCTTTTTAAAAAAATGAATATGGAAGTAAAGATTTAAACAGCCAAGATAAACATGTCCCATATTCTGTAAATGCATATGAAAATAATGAGCATGTTGAGAATCCTGCTGAAGGGTTCAGTTACATTGGCTCCATCATGGACCCAGTGCTGTGGCTTTGCTGTCTCTTCTCACCTCTACCCTTGGATGAAGACAGTTTTTTTTCAGTGTTGGGAGAGAAATGAAATACTTACCTCAACATGGAATCTGATGGTCAGTTTGTGTGTTTATACTTGCTTGTGTACTGAATAGTTTCCATGGTCACCAAAGTGAAATTCATGTGGGTGAGATGAAAACTCTGATCTGACTCTATTGGCAACTCAACCATGTTCACACTGTCAACGTGAAAAAGCAACATGTGGTTGCTGTAAGGGGAGCATCCTGTCATGCATGATCACTCTCCCCCAGATGGAAGTCCTGAGGAAACACAAAAAATGTGGGTAGATACTCTTAAGTTGTCACTAGAAACTATAGCTTATGGTTTCTTTAAAGCCCATGTGTTGTGTGGATAGCCTCAGCCTTGTATTTTGATCCTAGTTCCCAGTGGATAGCCTCAGCCTTGTATTTTGATCCTAGTTCCACCCTCCTGGGGGGCTGCAGAGGAGGATTGAATCAATGTTGTGGTAGCCCCAGCCTTGTATTTTGATCCTAGTTCCACCTTCCTGGGTGGGGCTACAGAGGATGATTGAATCTGTACACAGGTGATGTCTTGTAAACCTTCTGTTCAATTAAAGCCTGTAAAATAAAGGCTAGAGCCAGAGATTGGGCAGTAGAAGGGAAGGCGGAGAAAAAGGCTTAGGGGAGGAGAGAATGAGAGGAATTTGATATAAAAGTTGGCAGAAGGAGAAGAAGAAGGAGACGAAGAGAAGAAGTAGAAGCAGGAGGAAGCAGGCAGAAGGAAGCCAGAGATAGAAGGAAGCCAACGATGGAGGAGCTCGGAGGACAAGGACAAGGCCTGGATGAACCGCAAGTTATAAGGGATCTCATAGCCGGGATTAGAGTAGTGTAGTGGTAAATCTGCCCAATCTAGGCATGCTATTTACACCATAATTATTGAGTTGTGTCTTCCTTTACTGGTCTCCTTCAGGTAGCAGATCTTACTGACAAATTTGGGGTTTAAATAATCACTACTACTACAAATTGACGACCAACGCCAGAGGCTGATTAAATAATTTCTACTACAAATTGGCTCCCAACTTCTACTACACCCATGGTCTCTGCCAGGGTTAATAATACTGAGCCACATGGTGGCATAGGAGGCATTTAGAGTTCATTTCAATGGGTATTTTACATCTGAAGTCTAACTTGTAACATCTTCACTTTCTCTAGTACAGTGACATTTCTGAATCACAGCACACAGCCACAGGAAGCAGCAATGATGATCAATAGTAAATCCACCTCTCTGACAACAAAAATAGTGATGTCATTGCCCTATTAGCTTTATGAACAAGAACATGCTGGGGTCTATACCTTTTCTACAGAAAGCGACTAAAGAAATTACTTTAGAATCAGACCCTGGGACTGTAGACAGGGAGTGAGCAAGCAATGAGCCCATATTTCAAGGACCAGGGGACAGTTCAGGAAGATGTATACTGGTAAATAAAGAAATTGATATGTAGCAGTAACATTTAGTGTCTTTTCCAAATGGGTAAAGCCAAGACTCTCAGCATAATAAGGGGCTAGATGTATTAGTCTACAAGGCCTGCCATAGGAAAATGCCACAGGCTGGGAGGCCTAAACAGCCTAAGTTTATTATCCCATTGTTGTGGAGGCTAGAAGTGCAGATTAAGATCCAGCAGTGGTAGTTTTTGAAGATGATGCACCTTTTGGCCTGAAGACACTATTTCTGGCTGTCCTCATATCAGGAAGGTGGACAGCTCTAGTGTCTCTTCCTCTATAAATGATTTAGTTACATCTGATGAGAGTTCTACCTTAACCAATAAGGACAGGATATAGTCGCTGGTAAAGCAGATTTAGGGTGAGTGTTCCTGTTCTTGGTTCAAAGCTAGAAATGTCCCTGGTTTTACTTCAGTTAAAGGTTAGAAATGCCTGGAGCATTTGTGGCTTCTGAACCCTTGTCTAAGTTCTAAATGATTTTACAGTTACTTCTTTAGAATGGAGGATTTTGAGTAGCCTTTGAGATCATGGAAGCTTTGAAATCTACTTTCCATTTCCCTCATAACACAAGAATGGCGAGCACCAACCTTGGTACTCTTTTAGACCTGGTCAACAGAATAATTCTGGTTTTGGATAACAACATCTGATATGCTCCTGAGAGCACATTTTATTCTATTGTTTCTTCTTTTAAGAAATTGAGTTTGACTTGTCATTTACCTGACCAAGAACTATTCTTCAAGCCAGTGGTCCACCTAAAACTATGGTAAAAAGATGGGAGGAGTAATTGTGCTTTTAATGAGACAATGTACATTTCCTCCCAGAAGCCCTCAGTGCAGCTACTCACAGAGCTGTTGTTCTGCAGCTGTGCTAAGTCCGACTGCTTTTTGAGTTAGGACTTTTTTTTTTAATACTTTGAAAAAAAATCTGTTTCTTAAACTGGCCAAAGTTCATGTATGATTTCTCTGGTACTTCCTCACTCTTTCTCAGAAGCTACCTACACCGCTCCCCCTACCTTTGCCAAGTAGTTGCTTGCTGTAGGTACTTGTTTAAAGACCTCCATTGCCGAATATGCTTTTCTAACTCAAAAGGCATGGCCTTTTCTATTTCTCTTCTCATATTCCACATCCCAGTAGCTTCTAAGATTTACACTGCTTTTTCTCTTAAGTCTGAATATAATTGTCCTTCAACTTCCTACTAAGTTGTTTTAAAATTCTTTTATCAATCAGACTAAAAGCCAAGTGAGGAGACCCCAGTTTCCCTGGTAATACATGGTACCCTACATGGGGCTCCTAAAACCTCTAGTAAACTAATGGACAATTGTATTCAAACAACTACCTACAGCAAACAACTACTTGGCAAAAGCAAAAGCTGCTGCAGTCCTTCAAAATAATAATTACAGATGAGAGTCCTCCAACTTCCCTGCATTTATTTAATCATACAGCCAAATGCTCACCAAATATTTATAATACACATGATGTAGAGTAGTATAAACCCTGGAGATAGGGTCATGAAGAGTTAAATTATAATTTATATATAAAAAGCCTTAAAAACCCAACTCAGTACATTCATTGCTTTTCTGAGAAAGTGGTCCATGCTGAGGCATCCTTTCCCCCTGAGGTACCAACCATACAATGGGTATAGTATAAAATAAAGTTTACTTAGGGCATGGGAAGGGGAGTTGAGAGGAAAGAGAGAGGGAGGGGAAGAGAGAGAGAGAGAGAGAGAGAGAGGAGAGAGAGAGAGAGAGAGAAAGAGAGAGAGAGAGAAAGAGAGAGAGAGCAGGGGGAAGGAGAGAGAAGGAGAAAGGAGTCAGGGAGAGAAGAGAGTCACACAGAGAGAAGGGGCAGAAAGAGTGAGGAGGGACTAAATATCCCCTTTTATAGCAAGCCAGGCCTACCTGACTGTTGCCAAGTAACTGTTGGGCAGAGCCTAGAATGAATGCTAACAATCATTAGATTCAGTTTCTTAATTGATGATTGATCTAGAAGAGTCCAGCCATCTGAGGGGTGCCACTTAATTTGGCTTACAGTTTCTGAGGTTTAGAGTCCATGATGACAGAGTAAAGGAAGAGCTGAAAGTTCACTTTTTGATTCACAATCCTGAGGCAGAAAGAGCTAACTGGGAATTGTGGGACTGCTAAGGGTATCCTGTTTTGGTGGGCATGGGCCTAGAACCCGAGACTCAAGGGCAGAAACGCAGGAGTTCGGCCACGTCCCAGACTAGAGTCCTAACAGCAGTCCAATCTCCACTAGACCTACATTGTTCAGTCACATAGCCATTACAGCCCTCCCAAAGTGCACAGGTAGAGGGTGTATACTACAGGCTCAGGCCCTAGAGTTTATACTAATGAAGGTCGAGGGCGGAGCCAATTAACCATTCCCCCAGAACCTCCCCTTTTCTACTTCCTACTTAACTCAGGTCTGCCTGAGTTTTGGGGGGGTACATCTAGATGCATCCACTATCCGCCATGACAATAAAGCCTTTTGGAACCAAGGACTTTATTCGTATCATTGGGCCTGCCGGGCCTGCCGCCACCAAAGCCTCCAGCCCATGGAACCAGAGGACCTTCCTCGGTAGGAACACAGGCTCCTGGAAGCCTCCAGGCAGCCTCCACCCGCAAGGCCCAGGCCGCATCTGCCTGGGCCTGGATGAGCCTGCCTGCGCAGGCCCGGGGCCCTGCTGCCAGCGTGGGCCGGGACTCCACCGCTGCGAACCTTTTCCACCACGAGGGCCCCCGGGCCGCTGCCGTGTGGGCCCAGGGGCTGCCACTGCGGTCGCCCAGTTTTTTCCCACAGGAATTGTATGAGTCTTTGAAACCTCAAAGCTCACAAGCAGGGACACACCTCCTACAAGGCTAATCCTCTTAATGCTTCCTAACAGTTTCATCAACTGAGGACCACCTATTTAAATAAATGAGCCATTGGGGACATTCTCATTCAAACTACCTTATGGTACCTCTTTCCCATTTTGCAAAAGGAAAGTACTTAGGGAGTTGATAGCTGATGAATGTAAGATTGTTGTGGTTGGCAGAGTTTTTGACCCTGGACATATCCATTGACTTCCCTCCTGATAGGTTTGTAGAGTAAAGTCTTGCCTAATCTTGTGTGTGTGTGTATAGGAAGATATCGATTTAATACAAATGAAATAGATTATTTGGTGCCTTTGTATGGAAAAATTATTTCCTTTCATTTGACCATCTATGGACATAAGCTGTGTGTTGTGTTCAGGATTTTTATTGGATATTTTATTTAATTTACATTTCAGATGTCATTCTCTTACCCCATTTCCTCTCCCTAGAACCCCCTATCCCACCCCCTTCCTCCTTTTTGCTTTTATACCATTTTAATTACATGCAAGTATTAAGGTCAGTTCTAGGTTGAGGAACTAGCAATACAATAGATGCAAATAGTCAAGGAACAAGCAAGACAATAAACACAAATATTTTGGTTGTCCTGATAAGCCCTTAGAAACAGCAATCATGTGAGTGTTCATGGAATTTTGTTTATTGACTTGCTTGTTCTTTGACTATTTGTGTTTATAAACATGCCCTCTTCCCCATATTAAATACCTGATTGGGATCATGCCTTATGCCTGTAAGTGGATCCTTCCCTTTCACCTATGCATAAGTATGCCTAGTTGTAGAGTGCCATAGACACTCAGCAGAAAGTTCCTTGGCATCCAAATTTTTTTTAACAATTTTAAAATAAAAAGAACATGATTTAAATAAATTTGTGGTGTATGGGGATATATCTCCCCCTTTTTTTTTTTATGAAGATATTGTTTTAAAGTTCCATGGTCCCTTCCACAGTCCCTTGTCCTTGACAATTATAAGGAATCCCAGTAATATGGGTAATGGTAAATTGCTGCCAAAAAGTCTCAAATGTTCGACCTCAATAGCCAATTCCATTATCTGTTTTTTGTTTGTTTGTTTTTCTTTTTTGTTCTTTTTTTTTTTTTTAATTATTGTTATTGGATACTATATCTGTAGGACTGTGATAGGATGACTGGTTTTAGTCAAAGCACTGGCTGGAAATAGCCTGGAGACCCAACAGGTGTCCATTGCCTGTGAGGCAGGCATCTATCTGCTGCCCTCCCAGAATCCAGGATCCTGACACGTGGCATAGAACTCCATTGACCTGCACTGTTCAGTCACATAGGACAATGCAGCCTCTCCCAAAGAGCACAGGTAGAGGGCTAGAGGCCTCAGGCCCTAGAGAGATTTACATACTAATGAGTTACCTGAAGGCCAGAGGGCAAAGCCAATTAAGCATTCTTCCAGACCCTCCTCCCTTCTCCCTCCCTATTTAACTCAGGTCTGCCTGAGTTTCATGGGGGGGTGGGGGGTAGGGTGGGGGGTAGGGGGTACATCCAGATCCATCTACCATCCGCCATGAAAATAAACCCTTTTGGAACCATGGACTTTCTCGTGTCTTTGGGGCCCACCATGGGAAAACGCAAAGAAGGCCTTTAATGAGCTGCTGTAGCTACAGCCACCATGCCAAACTTCCCGCCTGGAAGAACTTTCTGTGTTCCAGCCACAGGACCCGCATCTTCAAGCAAGCTAGCTGGCTCCAAGTCTGCTAAGTGAGTACAGTAACCGAGTCTCTCACTTGGGGTACTGCCAGGCCTCTTTCTTCTCTTCCCCCCTCGTTTCTTTGGCTGTGGGTTGGCCGGTCACGTGGCCACATGCCCAGTCTCGGTCCTTTGGAGGCTCTCAGCAGTGTCTAAGAGCCCAAGGGCTTGAGACCAGTTGGTCCCTGGCCACTTCCTGGCTGGGGATCCTCAATTCAAGAGCTCTGAGCACTGGCGGAACTTCAGACTGAGTGAGAACTCATCCCACTGGATGGGGCCCCTGTAGCACTTCCAGTGACATGTGCAGAGTGAACTCAGTCTCTTTGGAGTCATGGGAATCACAACAGCCCAACAAAATTCAAGAAAACACGCCCGTGCCCATGCTTGAGCTAATCATTCCCCACATTTATCTACATTTCAGTCGTTATCCCCTTTCCCCATTTCCTCCCCCCTACCCCCCAGAAACCCCTTATCCCATCCTCTCTCCTCCTATTTCTAGGAGGGTGTGCCCCACCCATCCCTCCAGTTCCACCTTTCCACCTTCAAATTCCCTCTCACTGGTGCATCCAGCTTCATGGGACCAAGGACTTCCTCTCCCACCGATGCCCACAAGGCCATCCTCCACTACACATACAGCTGGAGCCATGAGTTCCTCCATGTGTGTTCCCAGGCTAGCTGTTTAGACCATGGGAGCTCTGGTTGGTCGGTATTGTCACCCTCCCCATGGGGCAGCAAGCCCCTTAAGCCCCTTCAGTCTTCTCTCTAACTCCTCCATTGGGGACCCTGTGATCAGTTCAGTGGTTAGCTGAGAGCATCTGACTCTATTATATGTCAGGCTCTGGCAGTGCCTTGCAGGAGACAGGTATATCAGACTGCTGTTAGCATGCACTTACAGACATCCATAACAGTGTTTGCATATGGTGATTGCATCTGGGATGGAGTCTCTGGATGGTCTCTCCTCCAGTCTCTGCCGCACATATTGTCTCCATATTTGCTCCTGTTTTTACTCTTCTAAGAAGGACTGAAGTGCCCACACTTTAGTCTTTCTTCTTCTTGGGCTTCATGTGGTCTGTGAGTTATGTGTTGGGTATTGTGAGATTTTGGGCTAATATTCACTTATCAATGAGTGCATATCATGTGTGTTCTTTTGTGATTAGGTTACCTTACTCAGGATGATATTTTTTAGTTCCATCCATTAAAGCATCATGTAAAATATTAGATATAAATTAGACAGCAATAAGGAAGACAGAGCTAGAGAGCTTTGGTGGCTATTTTTACAGATACATTTTTTTTCTCTCTCTCCCTCTCTTCTGTTACCTGATTCCTGATCAAAAGAATGGGCTTGTCAGTAACCTGGATGGGAAAATATTCCTCAAAGAGCTGTTCTAAAGACTTTACAATCGAGATAGCATGTAGGCTACTTGAACAAGATCAGGTGGTATTGGCCATTGTCTACTTTACACTTGATAATTTGCTCTCCACAACTATTTTGCTGGCCATTGTCTAGTCGTTCCTCTGCAATGGTCCCTTTGTCCTTGCTTAATGGTCTCTACTCTAGTCTGTAATAATCTGCTTATCTTTTATACTATTCTTACATTTGAATTTTAGTGTGTGTGTATGTTCCTGTATGCTTGCATGCTTTGCTGGAGTTCAAACATTGACACTTGGTGTCTTTCTCATGTTGTTAGAATTTTGGAGAGTCTCCTCATAGTTTCCAAATACTATAGGAGCCAATGGATTCCCTTCTGAGGCTCTAGTCTCACTAATAAAGTAATTTTAAAATGGACTCAAATGGAAGCTCAAGGACAATTTATTACAGTCTAAAATAACAACATCCAAGGGCAGGCCAGCTGTAACATTAGTAGTTCCCAGAGAAGAAGAATGGAGGCAAAGAAGGGGAAACAGTCATGCTATTGGAGTTAATATGGCATGTATGTAAACCGGATAACTGCAGATAGCCACATGTTATGGGGTAGGGTAGGACTTTAGAGAAAGTAAAAAAGATGATAGTATCATCAGAAAAAAAATACTTAGGTTCTGGCCGGCATCTCAAAGAGAGAAAAAAGTAAAAAGGAAAAGTTGTACCTTTCTTGAATTCCTGTGGGTAGACTCAGATGAATATCATCACAGCTTGGCTTGTATGGAATGCATTATAGGAAATTCTGGAAAGAAAAAGTCAGTGTCGGAGTGCATTAATGAAATAGGTAATCCACCCACCTCTAGGTGAGTATGTCTTTTTAGGAGTAGTCCTTCCTCCCCAAGGGGTGGTTCAATTAACCTGGTCATTGACCCTGCCAAACTAGAATGTTAGGTCTCCATGAAGACCAGATATTTCATTTTCTTGACCAAAAGTTTTTTTTTAATGGACTCTTACCCTCCTCTAATACTCAGTTGCTCTCCATCTTAGTTTTTGAGATAGCATCTATTAGTGAACCCAGAACTCAAGCTACACTAGCTGGCCAGCAAGCTCGAGGAACCCTCCTGTCTCCATCCCTCCAGCCTAGAGATTATGGCACATGCTGCTGGGCTTGCCTTTTTTTGTTTGGGTTCTGGGGATTGATTTCAAGTCCTCATAAAGGCACCATGAGCATTGTATTGACCAAGCCATTTCTCCATCCCTGAGCTTAAATTATTTTGATGCAGACCACTATGATCTTGAAACCAAGGGAAATCAGAATGAGCTCTTGTTAACAGTATGTCCTGATATCTCAATGTTTGTCATTGTTTAATCTCAGATGAATAGATAGCTGAGTAATATGTATGTCATTTACTTGTTTTATAAATTTTGTATTTGAAACAGGTTCTCATACTGTAGTTCAAGGTGGTTTAAAACTGATTGTGTAGTGCAGGGTAGCCTCAAACTCATGTCAATTTCCATTAGGCTCATATATATATATATATATATATATATATTATATATATGATATTAATATATATTATATATGACATGAGCCACTTTTGACAATTCAATAACATGCCATAAATAAACATATGTTCTATAGTATAAATACCACCACAGTTTCTGCTCTTGTAGAATAATCTGCACCTGCTCACAGTGTGAAACAGTGAGCATAATGCTGGGCAGGAACAGAAACTGGAAATAAAGCCATGAATGCTAGAACTAGAGAATTTAGAACTTGCTGATCATTCCAAGAAGAAGTGTCTTAGGGTTTCTATTACTGTGATAAAACATCATGCTAAAACCAACTTGGGAAAGAGGTTTTACTTCATTTTATAACCGGTAGTCCACCATCCAGGGAAGTCAGGCAGGAACTGATGCAGAAGCCATGGAGGAGGGCTGCCTACTGGCCTGTTCCTCATAGCTTGCTCAGCCTGCTTTCTTGTAGCACCCAGGTTGACCTGCTCAGGTGTCACTTTCCACCCTGGGATGGGCCCATTTACATCAATCATCAATAAAAAATGCCCTAAAGACTTGCTCATGGGCTAAAAGAGTAGGGGAATTTTTCTCAGTCGAGGTCCCCTTTTCTCAGATGACTCATAGCTTGGGTCTAGCTGGAGTCAAGTTGAAATAAAACTAGCCAGCACAGGAAGACAAAGATTCTTCTATCAAAGAATGAGGAAGAAGATGGTAAGGCATTAGCAAGACAAATAATTGGAGTTACAATAGTAAATAAATGGGGATAGGAAGGTCAGCTGCCAGTGTGGTGGCCTAGGGGCAGGGAATGGCAGAAACAGTGTTCCAATAAATGTTCTAGGGTTGTAGCGCAGTGGTAGAACTTATCTAGTATTCATGAGCTCCTCGGTTCAATTCTCATCACTGGAAAAAAACAAAATGCTTATTTGTAGGAAAAAAAGAAAGAAAAAGATCACCCAAAGAAAATGCTTTCTGGTTCCTAACTTTCCTTTTTGCTAGAATATAGGACACTTTGTCTTTCACTGTTTTTTGTTTATGGTTCCCCCTTTCACCTTGGTGTTCTACCTCCTACAGGTCTCCTTTGTCCTTTCAATAGCCCTCCCATCTGCTTTGATGTATATATATTATTCACTCTCCTACCCCGGTAAGCCCTATTTTTTTCCCCTCTTATGGCTCCGTTTCTAGGTTTTTTTCAATAGTTTATATTTTTATTTTAAAATTTTATTTAAGTTATTACAGTCCAGTTGGTATCCCTCTCCTGCTCTGTCCCCTGACAGTTTCTCATCCCATTCCTCCTCCTTGTCTCCAGGAGGATGTCCCTACACCCCTCACACCCTTCACATACCCCATATCCCACCAGGCCTCCCAACTCTCTGGGACCTTAAGTCTCTCAAGGGTTAGGTGCATCACCAAGAGCAGACCAGGCAGTTCTCTGCTGTATATTTGTTGGGGGCCTTGGACCAGCTAGTGTAAGCTAGCTCAGTGTCTGAGAGATCTTGGGGGTCTAGGTTTGTTGAGACTGCTGGTCTTCCTATGGGGTCGCCCTATTCCTCATCTTCTTCCAGCCTTACGCTGATTCAACTACAGGGTTCTCTGACTTCAGTCCATTGGTTGGGTGTAAGTATCTGCTTCTGTCTCAATCAGCTGCTTGTTGGGCCTCTCCGAGGGCAGCCATGTTAGGCTCTTGTTTGTAAGTACACCATAGCATCAGTAATAATGTCATAGCTTGGAGCCTCCTCTTGAGATGGATCCCAAGTTGGACCGTCACTGGACCCCTTTTCCTCAGTTTCTTCTCCATTTTTGTTCCTGCAGTTCTTTTAGACAGGAACAATTCTGGGTCAGAATTTTTGACTTGGGATGGCAACCTACACTTGATGCCCTGTCTTTCTGCTGGAGGTGAATTCTACAAGTTCCTTCTCCCACTGTAGGGCATTTCATCTAAGGTCCCTCCCTTTGAGTGCTGAGATTCTCTCACCTTCCAGGTCTCTGGTACATTCTAGAGGGCTCCCCCCACCTCCTACCTCCCTAGATTGCATATTTCCATTCATTCAATAATTTATTTTTTTTGTTCATTTACATCCCGATTGGAGCCCTCATCCCAGTCCAGCCATTACAAAGCCCTCCTCCAATTACCCTCTCCCCTTCTTCCCAGAGGAGAAGCCCCCTTGGGTACCACTCCACCATGAGACATCTAGTTCTAGCAGAACTATGCACATAGACTCCTGTTGAGGCCCATCAGGGTCCAGATAGGGGACAGGGTATCCAATGGCAGGCAACAGAGTCTGAGACAGTTCTTGCTCCAGTTGTTAAGGGACCCACATGAAGACCAAGCTGCACATCTGCTACACTTGTGAGGTCCAGATCCAGCCCCTGCATGTTTTTGGTTGGTGGTTTAGTCTCTGTGAGCTCCCATGGGCCCAGGTTAGTTGACTCTGTAGGTCTTCTTGTGGTGTCCTTGACCCTCTGGCTTATTCAATTCTATCCTCCACTCTTCCACAAGACTCCTTGATCCCCACTTGATGTTTGGTTGTGGGTCTCTGTATCTGTTTCCAGTTTTTTGACTACTCCCACACTGAATTCTAGGATCAAATATCAGAGAAATGTAAAAGTAACTTTCATTTGCCTGGTAATTATCATCTTCAGGCTTACTGTCACTATCTGTTAACCTAGGCCTATTCCTGGAAGCTTCTAGCCTCTGTACAATCTTACCTAGGCCAAAAATATTTTTTAGCTTCTGAGACTTACTGCTGAATAAGCTCACCCCTCTCTAGTTCTTTCTTTCTTTTTTAATTCATATTTTATTTATTTACATTTCAGATGTTATTCCCTTTCCCCATTTCCCCCTCCCATTAATCCTTATCCCATCCCTCCTTTTCCTTTTTGCTTTTATACTGTTTAAATTACATGTAAGTATTAAGGTCAGTTCAAGGTTGAGGAACTAGCAATACAATAGATGCAAATAGTCAAGGAACAAGCAAGACAATAAACACAAATAGTCAAAGACACTCAGGACAATAAACAGAGTCCCGTGATCATTCCTGTGATCACTATTTCTAAGGCTTATCAGGCTGAAAAAAATATCTGAGCTGACTTCCCTGTTCTACTCAAAGTCATTTTCATGCCTGAAGTCTACTTCTTTGTTCTAGCTTAAGATTTAGATTCCTGCCTGTAATTGCTTCTTTGTCTAGCCTAGGATTTAAATTTCTGCCTGAAGTTACTTCTTTGTTCTAGCCTAATGTCAGATTTCTGCCTGCAGTCCATTTCCTTGTGATCCCTGGCTTGCTGATTGGACTCAACTGTTCTGTTTCACACTCTCTAAGCTGACGGATTCAATATGACTTCTCCTTGGTTCTGACTGAGTTTCTCTGTTTGGCCTCATACTAGCTTTGTCAGTGTTCTAATCTTCTGACTCCTTCTCTGGCTTGTTCTGACGAACACCTAGCTTGTTCTCTCTCTGCAACCTGTCATTGTAGATTGTCCTGGTAAAACTGCTGCCCCCTTCCTTTCTGCACTGTTCTCTCTTAAGTCACCTCCCTTTACTTTATTCTCATGAGACTTGGGTGTATACTATCTCTGATTCATTGTGTCAAATCTTTTTCTGATTCATCACTTTGCCACTCATTACACATCACTTCAAACATGGGTGCTTTCTTCTACAAGCTAGGTATCTTTATTGTTTAGATTAAAGGCATGCAATAAGAATGTGTCTGTATTCCAGCCAGAGGTATTAAAAGTATGTGATAAGGACTGAACCATACCACAACTAGAAAAAGTTTTATTTTTTTTCCCCAGTAAATAACACATCTTGGGGTTCACAGTGTGATCAAATATCCTGCAAGAGAGAAAACATACAGCAGTTATCTTTCTAAATCAGGGTTACTTTTGCTTAATATATAATTTCCAGTTCCCTCAATATTCTGTAACTAGCATGATTTCAGTTTTTTAAGGCTCAGTAAAATTTTATTGTATACATGTCCCACATTTTTTTCTTTTTTCTTTCTTTTCCCCCCTATTTTGGTCTGGTTCATTATAAAATTAAATTAATTTTTTTTTTTTACTTATTCACTTTTTATCCTGCTTAGTGCCCCCTTTCCCAGTCGCCCCCTTCCACAATCCTTCCCCCATCCTGCCTCTTCCTCTGAGTGAGTGGGTCCCCTGGGTATCCCCCAACCCTGGCACTTCAAGTTCTGTGAAGTTAGGTGCTTTCTCTCCCATTGAGGTCAGACAAGGCAGCCCAGCTAGAAGAACATATCCCAGGTACAGGCAACAGCTTTTGGAATTTATGGCAATAGCCCTCATTCCAGTTGTTTGAGACCTACATGACAACCAAGTTGCACAGCTGCTACATATGTGCAGGGAGGCCTAGGTCCAGCCTTGTATGGTCTTTGGTTGGTAGTTCAGACTAAGAGCCCCAAGGGTACAGGTTAGTTGACTCTGTTCGTCTTCCTATAGCATTGCTTTCCCCTTCTGGGCCCATAATCTTTCCTCCTATTCTTCTATAAGAGTCCCCATGCTCCATCCACTCTTTGGCTGTGGAGTGTCTGTATCTGTCTGAATAAGCTGCTGGGTGGAGCATCTCAGAGGACAACTTGTTCCTGTCTGTAACAGAGTATTATCAATAGTGTTAGGGATTGGTGCTTGTCCATGGGATGGGTCTTAAGTTGAGCCGGTTATTGGCTGGCCATTTCCTCAATCTCTGCTCCATCCCCTGTGCGTACATTTCTTGTAGACAGGATAAATTTTGGGTTGAAAATTTTGGCCTCACATTTCTTTATCCACTCACCTTTTGATGAACATCTAAACTTGTTTCATTTCTTAGCTGTTATGAATAGATTTGTGAATAACTCTGTCACAGCATTTAGCATCCTTTGGGCATATGCTTAGGAATGGTATATGGTTTGGTAAATCACAACCCTATTTTACTTTTTTGTTAGAAAATTTCCTAGTGTTTTCTCTTTGAAAATTAAAAAATTTGTATGTGTATGGGTATTTTGCCTGCCTATATGTCTGGGTACCACATATATGACCATGGAGGTCAGTAAAAGGCATTAGATTCCTTGGAACTGGAATTACAGACTATTGTGAGCTGCCATGTGGGTGCTGGGAATAGAATCCTCTGGAAAGAGCAGCTAGTGCTCTTAATCTCAGAGCCATCTTTCCTGCCTCCATGATTTCTTTAGTGGCTGCATGTACTTTTGATCCAACAGGCAGTGCCTAGGGCACCTCTTTCCCCATACCCTCTGGCTATGTTATTGCAGTGCAGCGCAAACTTTCTCCCTATTTTGTGGCACCTGTGCAGGTGAGCATGGCTGTGGCAGCTGCAGCTGACTGCTTCTTGAGTGGAGCAGCTGGATGTAGCAGGATTCAGGCAGAGGCACAGTTGCTTTGTAGATAAATTCAGGCCTAGGCTGATGATTTCTGTTTACTTTAGCTCTTTCTCCTCTAGGAGCAGGATCTCTTGTTCTGCTTTCTACCCAGACATATCTGATTGGAGCATTAACCTTGCTGCATTTCCAACCTGTAATCTTAGAACCACTGTACATTTCTACCAATGTGCTTGCTTTTCAAGGACAAGTCTGTGTGATGATTAAAAATTATATAATAAGGAAGAAAAAATGGCCAACTCTTTCATTCTTTTAAGCTTACAATCTGAGGAAAAATTAAATTAATAATCACATACATATATATATGAATATATGCACATCTATTACCTATTAGAATATTAAAAATTAAAATTTCCCTGGAAGCTAAAAATCTTGATAGGTTATTTTAGAATAGGTCATACCTAAGTCAAAATGGTAATATCAATGACACAGGCTGGAGAGATGACTCAGTCATTAGAATGCTACTTTGGCAGAGAGTTTGGTTCTAAGCACTCATGTCAGGCAACTCACAACTGCTCATAATTCCAGCTCCAAGTCATCAGACTCTCTCCTCTGGCCTCAACAGGCATCTATTTATATTTGCATACCAACATACACACATAAGCATAAGTGAAAATAAAATAAATCTCAGTAGTACCATTGGAAATATGATGATTCAGATGCTTCATGCAAATTTGTGTGTTTTTTTTTTTTAACCTGATCAAAAAAAAAAAATACTTAAAGGCCATGTGGATGCTTAGCTAGCTAAACTCTGATAGTTTTTATTGAACAATTGGGCTACAAAATGTTGTAAATATCTAAGCAGATCCAAGACTAAAGAATCCTTTAATTTTGTTAAATAGAAAAGACATCTCTGGTGTTCCGGGGCCAATAAACTTCCTAGGTTTGGGTATGATTCCAGATAATGAGGTGAAACCAGGGACAGAGACTGTGAGACCAGGTTACAGACACTGAGAGAAACAGCCTCAACTTGTACACTAATGCCATCATTTCCTAATGTGATCTCTGATATGTCACTTGCTATTATCCATCTTTTATATAGAGAATAATAAAACAATACCTTCTAGGAATGACATAAGTGAGGGCAAATAGGAAAAATTACTGGTAATAACAGGCACCGTAGACCCTCTGTATCTCTGGTCTCCTCATCTATTCACTCAACTGTTGAAGAATAGATTACATTTGTACTAAACATGCATGGAGTTTTTTGTCATCATTCCCTAAACAATACAGCACAAGTATTTATGAACCATTTGCATTGCACTGACTATAAACAATCTAGAGACGATTTTAAGTACAGAAGAGAATGTGCAGAGGTGATATGCAAATGCTCTCCCAATTCATATAAAGGGCTTGAGCATCTGTGGATTTTCAATTCCACGGAGAGTACTGGATTCATCCCAGTGGACACTGAAGGACAAGTGTAGTTATTATTGAAAGTAATTATGGATGAAATTATTTAAAATTACTTTGCACATAATAAAGTGTTCAGTATCTTGCTGTATTTATTGTTACAATCAACTTGGTAATTTTCGACAAGATATTTAATTTTTCTGAATTGCAGTTTTCCAAGTGGAAAAGGCAGATGATTTCTTCCTTTATAATTAGCTGGTAGGAAGTTACAAAATTTTATCTCATAGTTCACTGTTAATAAATGTATGTTCCTTTTGGTTTCCTTTCCCCCACTACTTTTCATTGTCATTATCTGTAAGAAATAAGGTGATTGTCCTTCAGGAATAATTTTTTCTAAATTTGAAGGGTTCAGGGTTTGTGTTTGCATAGATGTATGTATATGTGTATATACAAAAAAGTTATAAAACTGCCCAATTCCTCCAAGTCCATGAGGCATCATTTTGAAACAGGAAGGGAGATTGTACTTTTGGGAAACAATTTTCGTGTGCTTGGTAAAGTTATGAAGCACAGGCTGGCCTTTTTGCTGGTTGGTCCACAGGTCAACTCCTTGTGTGGGAGATGAGCTAATTGTATTGGGATAGTCTAGTCCTTGGCTTGGCTTCCAGAAGGTTTCCAGTTTTGCCAGCTTAGATGCTTTTCTGTTTCCCCAAAGGTGCTTTTGCTCCCTGAAGCTCTCATTCCTCCACCTCACTGGTTCCCACCAGCTGCGTTCATCTCTCCAGATCCAAAAGCCAGGTCATCTGTATCTCTCTCGTTCTCTCCAGCCTTTACTCACAACACTCGGCACTGTCACTTTCCACCAGGACACACTGATTTCTGTCGTGACTGTGCAAGTTCGCGACACCACCAGCAATGGCTGAGTATTCTCCCTGCTTCATGTTCTCGACAGCACGAGCTCTCACTTGCTTTACTGATCTTAGGCATTTTGAAGGCTGTAAGATCGACTCTCAATATAGTTTTGATTTTTATTTTCCTGGTGGATAAGGATGTTGAACATTTCTTTAACTGTTTCTCAGCTGTTTGTGTTTCTTCTTTTGAGAATTCTGTTTATAACTGTGCCTCTTTTAAAATCTGAGTTATCTGTTTTCTTGATATCCGGTGGTTTTTGAGTCCATCATATGATTATTATATTAGCCCTCTATGTGTATCTGGTAAAAACAATCATTTCCCATTGTGTAGGTTACTGCTTTGTCTTAATGATGGTACCCTTTGCTATGCAGATGCTTTTAAGTTTCATGAGGTCCAATTTATTATTGTTGATCTTAGTGCCTGTGTTAACTCTTTTGTTCAGAAAGTCTTGTCTGGTGCCAATGAATTAAAAATTATTCATTCTCTTTTATCAGACTCAGTGTATCTGTTTTTATGTTGAGATGTTTGATCCATTTGGCATTGAGTTTGGAGCAGGGTGATAAGTATGAATCTATTTGGATTCTTATACATGTAGCTGTCTAGGTTGATCAGCACCATTTCTTTAAGATGCTATCTTTTTCCAAGTGTGAATTTCTGTCATTTTTATTAAAAACCAGGTGTCCACCAGTGAGTAGATTCAGTGTGTGCTTTTATCTTTCATTCAATTCCATTAATCACTTTTTTGTGCCAATACCTGCTTTTCTTATTACTATAACTTTGTAGTAGAATTTGAGGTTGGGAGGAGTGATACCTCCAGAAGTTCTTTGATTATTCAGGATTGTTTTTAGCTCTCTGGGTTGTTTTGTTCTTTCCTATTTCTATATGAACCTGAAAATTGTCCTTTCATGATCTTTGAAGAATTGTGTTCAAAGTTTGATGGGAATTGCATTGAATTTATAGATTGGTTTAGGATGGATGGCCATTTTTACTATATTAATCCTACCAATCGACGAGCATGGGAGATCTTCCTATCTTCTGAGGTCTTCTTCAATTTCTTTCTTTAATGTCTTAAAGTTTGTTTTTTTAATCATACAAGTCTTTTACTTGTTGGTTGGTTAGTTACCTGAGGCTGTGTTATATTTTTGAGGCTACTATGAAGGTTATTGTTTTGCACTTCTCTTTTAGTCCATTTGTGATTTCTTATAGGAAGGCTACTGATCTATTATGACTTAATTCCTACTACATTGGTGAAAGTGATTATCAGTTATAAAAGTCTCCTGATAAATTTTTAAGTTCACTTAATAAACAATCATAATATCTGCAAATAAAGATACCATGACTTCTTCCCTTGCAATTTGTATCTTCTTGATATCCTTCAATTGTATTATTGCTATAGCTTAGACTTTAAGTACTATATACAGGACAGAGAGTGGAAAACCTTGTCTTATTTGTTATTAGAGTGGAATTTGCTTTAGTTTCTCTCCATTTAAATTGATGTTGCATATGAACTTGCTATAAGCTGCCTGCCTTTATTTTGTTAAAGTATGTCCTTTGTATCGCTGATAGCTCCAGAACTTTTATCATGAAGGGGTGTTAGATTTAGTCAAAGGTCTTTCTGTATATATGAGGATTTTTTTCTTTAATTAATTTTTTAAATTTGGCAGATTACATTTATAGATTTATAGATTTATATTGAGCCATCCAAGCATCTCTGGGATGGAACCTACTTAGTCATGGAGGATGATCTTTTTGGTCTGTTCTTGGATTCAGTTTGTAAGTATTTTGTTGAATCTTCTCACATCCATGTTCATAAGGAAAATAGCTCGGTAATTCTCCTTCTATCAGGGTTACTGTGGCCTTCATAAAATTAATTGGACAATATTTCTTCTGTTTCTATCTGTTTATAATTTCTGCAGTAGTTTGAGGAGTATTGACATTAACTTATCTGTGAAAGTCTGGTAGACTTCTGTGCCAAAACCATTTTGATTCCCCCCTTCCTTTTCTTTGGTTGGGAGAGTTTCATTTACAGTGACTATTTCTATAGGGGTTATAGGCATGTTTAAATTGCTTATCTTACCTTTATTTTATTTTGGTAGGTAGTATCTATCATGATAATTATTTTTTCTTTTCATTTTTTTAGATTTTCCAATTTGGAGAAATACAGGTTTAAAAAAAATATGTACTAATTATTCTTTGGATTTCCTCAGTATCTGTTGTTATATCCCCTTCTTTACTTTTATTATTTTGGATATATTTGCCTTTTAGTTAATTTCCATAATGGTTTGTCTACCTTATTGATTTTCTCAATGAATTAATAAAATTTGTTTTAATGCAGGGATGGTTCAATATTCAGAAATCCATCAATGTAATCCACTATATAAACAAACTCAAAGAAAAAAACACATGATCATCTCACTAGATGCTGAGAAAGCATTTGACAAAATTCAACATCCCTTCATGGTAAAAGTCTTGGAAAGATCAGGAATTCAAGGCCCATATCTAAACATAATAAAAGCAATATACAGCAAGCCAGTAGTCAACATCAAACTAAATAGAGAAAAACTTGCAGCAATCCTACTAAAATAAGGGGCTAGACAAGGCTGGCCACTCTCTCCCTACCTATTCAATATAGTACTGGAAGTTCTAGCCAGAGCAGTTAGACAACAAAAGGAAGTCAAAGGGATACAAATAGGAAAGGAAGAAGTCAAAATTTCACTATTTGCAGATGATATGATAATATACTTAAGTGACCCTAAAACTTCCACCAGAGAACTCCTAAATCTGAGAAACAACTTCAGCAAAGTGGCTGGACATAAAATCAACTCAAACAAATCAGTAGCCTTCCTCTATTCGAAGGATAAACAGGCTGAGAAAGAAATTAGGGAAATGACACCCTTCACAATAGTCACAAATAATATAAAATACCTTGGTTTGAATCTAACCAAGCAAGTGAAAGATCTGTATGACAAGAACTTCAAGTCTCTGAAGAAAGAAATCAAAGAAGATCTCAGAAGATGGAAAGATCTCCCATGCTCTTGGATTGGCAGGATTAATATAGTAAAATTGGCCATCTTGCCTAAAGCAATCTACAGATTCAATGCAATCACATCAAAATTCCAACTCAATTCTTCATAGAGTTAGAAAGAGCAATTTGCAAATTCATTTGGAATAACAAAAAACCCAGGATACCAAAAACTATTCTAAACAATAAAAGAACTTCTGGGGGAATCACCATCCCTGACCTCAAACTGTAGTACAGAGCAATAGTGATAAAAACTGCATGGTATTGGTATAGAGACAGGCAGGAAGATCAATGGAATAGAATTGAAGATCCAGAAATGAACCCACACACCTATGGTCACTTGATAATTGACAAAGGAGCTAAAACTATCCAGTGGAAAAAGGACAGCATGTTCAACAAATGGTGCTAGTTCAACTGGAGGTCAGCATGTAGAAGAATGCAGATTGATCCATCCTTATCTCCTTGTACAAAGCTCAAGTCCAAGTGGATAAAGGACCTCCACATAAAACCAGATACATTGAAACTAATAGAAGAGAAGATGGGGAAGACCTTCGAATACCTAGTCACAGGGGAAAAGTTCCTGAACAGAACACCAGTAGCTTATGCTCTAAGATCAAGAATTGACAAATGGGACTTCATAAAATTGCAAAGCTTCTGTAAGGCACAGGACACTGTCAATAGGACTAAACGGCAACCAACAGGTTGGGAAAAGATCTTTACCAATCCCACACCTGATAGAGGGCTAATATCCAATATATACAAAGAACTCAAGAAATTAGACTCTAGACAACCAAATAACCCTATTAAAAAATGGAGTACAGAGCTGAACAATGAATTGTCAACTGAGGAAACTTGAATGTTTGAAAAGCACCTAAAGAAATGTTCATTATCCTTAGTCATTAGGGAAATGCAAATCAAAACAACCCTGAGGTTCCACTTCACACCAATCAGAATGGCCAAGATAAAAAACGCAGGTGATAGATGCACTGGCGAGGATGTGGAGAAAGAGGAACACTCCTCCATTGTTGGTGGGATTGCAAGATTGTACAACCACTCTGGAAATCAGTCTGGCAGTTCCTCAGAAAATTGGACTTAGCATTACCTGAGGACCCAGCTATACCACTCCTGGGCATATACCCAGAAGATGCTCCAAACATATAACAAGGACACATGTTCCAATATGTTCATAGCAGCCTTATTTATAATACCCAGAAGCTGGAAAGAACCCAGATGTCCTTCAACAGAGAAATGAATACAGAAAATGTGGTACATTTACACAATGGAATATTACTCAGCTATTAAAAACAATGAATTGGAGAAATTCTTACGTAAATGGATGGAATTAGAAAGTATCATCCTGAGTGAGGTAACCCAATCACAAAAGAATACACATGGTATGTACTCATTGATCATTGGATATTAGCTCAAAAGCTCGCAATATCCAAGACTGAACTTACGGACCACATGAAGCTCATGAACAAGGAAGACCAAAGTGTGGGTGCTTTGACCCTTCTTAGAAGGGGTAACAAAATACTCATGGGAGCAAATATGAAGACAAAGCGTGGGACAGAAACTGAAGGAGGGACCGTTCAGAGGCTGCTCCACCTGGGTATCCATCCCTTGTGCAGTCACCAAAGGTAAACCCAGATGTGTATGCCAAGAAGTGTCTGCTGACAGGAGCCTGATATTGTTATCTCCTTAGAGGTCTGCCAGAGCCTGAAATATACACAGGCGATGCTCACAGCTAACCATTGAGCTGATCATGAGGTTCTCAATGGAGGAGTGAGAGAGAAGACTGAAGGAGCTGAAAGGGTTTTTGGCCCCATGAGGAGAGCAACAATACCAACCAACCAGAGCTCCCAGAGTCTAAACCACCAGCCTGGGAGCACATAGGGAGGGACCCATGGCTCCAGCTGTATATGTAGGGGAGTATGACAGTGTCAGCATAGGTAGGTGAGGAAGTCCTTGGTCCAGTGAAGGCTGGACTCCCTAGTGTGGGGGAAATCGTGGGTGGGGAGGTGGGAGTGGGAAGGTGGGTAGGGACATATCCTCATAGGAGCAGGAGGAGAGGGGGATGGGATAAGGTGTTGCTGGGTGTGTGTGGGGGAGGAGATTACATCTGAAATGTAAATAAAATATCCAATAAAAATATATGAGTCTATGGGGCCATTCTTGTTCAAACCACCACAGGTCTTATTCTACTATATCTGCTAATATGTTACATGGCCTTTCCCCCTTAAAGTTCTTAGTTTTCTTTGTTCTCTGTGTTAAATGTTTTGTTTATTGTCTGCCAAGGGTAATTTCTTTTCTGGTCTAGTTATTTGGTATTCTGGATGCATTTTGTACCTTGATAGGTACCCCTTCTTTAAGTTGGGGAAATTTTCTTCTATGATTTTATTTCAAATGTTTTCTGTGCCTTTTACTTAGGTTTTTTTCTCCTCCCTGTATTTCTTTTATTCATAGGTTTTGTCTTTTCATACTGTCTGAGATTTCCTGGATGGTTTGTGCCTGAATGTTTTTAGATATAACATTTTCTTTGACTGAGGTATCCATTTCTTCAATCTTGTCTTCAATGCCTGAGATTTTCTATTCCATCTATTGTATTCTATTGTTGAGGCTTGTGTCTAAGGTTCCTGTTTACACTCTCAAATTTTTAATTTCCTGATTTGCTCAGTTAGTTTTTCATTATTGATTCTATTTCCATTTTCAGGTTTTACTCATTTTTTTTTTCACTGATAGGTTGTATTTTCATGGATTTCTTTAATGGGTTTCTTCTTTTTTTTTCTTTAAGAATATCTATTATATCTATAAAGGCTATTTTTAGGCCCTTATATTTCAGTTATGTTCCATTTCTAAGAGTCTACTGTGTTGTGGATAGCCCAAGCCTTGTATTTTGATCCTAGTTCTACCCCCCTGAGAGGGGCTCCAGAGGAAGATTGAATCAATGTTGTGGATAGCCCCAGCCTTGTATTTTGATTCTAGTTCTACCCTTCTGGGAGGGGCTGCAGAGGATGATTGAATCTGTACACAGGTGACATCTTGTAAACCTTCTGTCCAATTAAAACCTGTAAAATAAAGGCTAGAGCCAGAGATTGGGAAGTAGAAGGGGAGGCGGAGAAAAAGGCTTAGGGGAGGAGTGAGAGGAATTCAATATAAAAGGATAGAGGCAGAAGCAGAAAGAGAGCAGAAGCAGAAAGAGAAGAGGTAGAGAAGAAGAAGGAGAAGCAGGAGGAAGCAGGCAGAAGGAAGCCGGAGATAGAAGGAAGCCGGAGATAGAAGGAAGCCGACGATGGAGGAGCTGGAGTTTGGAGGACAAGGACGAGGCTTGGGATAACCGCAAGTTATAAGGGATTTCATAGCCAGGGATTAGAGTAGTATAGCAGTAAACCTGCCCAATCTAGGCATGTTATTTATACCATAATTATTGAGTTGTATCTTCCTTTACTGGTCTCCTTCGGGTAGGAGATCTTACAGCAACAAATTTGGGGGTTAAATAATTCCCTCTACTACAAATTGGCACCCAACTTCTACTACACTACTGTAGTAGGTTTACTGGACTCCAATGGGGACAAATTTCCCTGGCTGTTATCAAATTTTTTTTACACTGGCATCTAGTCATCTGTGTTTGGGTTGATTGTAATTCTCAGTGCTGATATCAGTTCTTGTCTTTGGTTGGTGAGTGTTTTGTTTTTTGTTTTCTGTTGTCTTCCCTGGTTCTTAGCAGAATGGCGTGGCTATGTGTTGCCTAGTAGAGAATGCACCTGGTATCCTGCTAGGTGAAAGCATTGGAGGTTCCTGGTAAGATGTGTTCCTAGGTATTGTTAGCCGATACTTAGCAAGGGGAATAGGCACTGAAGGGATCTACAGCAGCGAGGAAATCAGAGTGTGCCACCAGGATCTGCTTAGTTATTCAGAAATTGAGGCAGAGAATGAGAAAAACCATAGTATGTAGTCTGCTACAGAGCTGGAGATGATGCTTGGAGATTGGTTTGGAGGAGAAGAGGAACGGTGAAGATCTGAAGCTCACCTACCTGATTCACTGGTCTACTTGCTTCTCTGGCAGGCTTGGCAGGAAGGTTTCCCTGTAAATTGTGCTGGAGTTGAGCGCTTCTTCCCTGGTGTCATCATCTTATCTTTCAATCTTTGTCAGCCAATCTTTTTCAATATCCCAATCTTGGTATATTGTTCAATTAACTAATGTATCTAGGGGCTAAAGTTAAGAATATTTTGTGTACAGGAATGGAGACTGGGTCTCCCTTCCCAGCACCCACATAAAAAGTTAAGTTTGAAGCTTATAATCCCACCAGGAATGGTAGAGTAAAGAAGGAGGATTTCTGGTGCTAGTTAGCTTCCACCTAGCCAAAACACATGCAAGCTTCAGGTTTAGGAGGGGCCTTGCCTCACAAGAATAAGGTAGAGAAGGATAGTGGAAGATACAGACGGTTTTCTCTGGATGCTACACAGTTGAACATTGCTCTCAAATAGTTTGTCTAGCATGCTATATTCTAATGTTGTTCCAATTATGATTAAAACATGTTTCTCATATAAACACTGGGGAATGTGCTTTGAAGTTGTTTTGGAGCAGATGGAGCAAGTCTTGTGGACAATAATCATCATCCATGCTCCTGAGGTTCTACTCTTTTAAAACTATCCCAATTTGTGGACTATTATAACTTGTTTTAAATGACAAAGACATATGGTAGAAATTTTAATAAGATATGCAATAAGTAATAAAAACTGTTTTGGGTATGTGATGTATCAATATTTCAAATGTGGACAAGTAAGCTTGTCAATCATCCCCTCTGATGACAAGCCCAGATGAGTGGTTCATATGGGTGATGACAAGGACTTTCATGAATTCTCCCTGTCATGTGGAAACTGGACAAAGATCCCCAAGAGATGATAGTATGAGGCCAGGGTATGCCTTCCCTATTGCCAGTCTTGTCCTTCCTGACTGCGTTCTTCTCTCTGTGAGAGTCTCCCTTTCTTCTCTCTGTGAGAGTATCCCACAGGATCCTTCTCTCTAGGTTCTCTCTTAGTCATTTATTATTGCTAACCTTTCCAGGCTGAGTCTGCTGAACTCGGATGTCCTGTCATTCCCACTTGAACGTTGGCAATGGCACTTTCAGTGACATCTCCCATGAACATAGGTGAGCACACTCACCATTTTCTGCACATGGCTTGAGTAGTTACTTAGAGTGTTTATATACATCCAGGAGTCAGTCTACTGATTGCTCAGTAATTGATTTAAGCTGATAAATATTTCATTGCAAATTATAGGATTGTTTTTTCCAAAAGTTTCATTTAGCCTGCATGTCTGTTTGTGCACTGTGTGCATGAAGAAACCATGAGACCTGAAAATGGAGTCATAGCCCCTGGAATTAGAATCACAGACTGTTGTGAACCACCACGTGGGTACTGAAGATTGAACCCTGGATGAGCAGTCAGTGTTTTTAGTTAATAAGCCATCTGTCTAGGTCCAAGAAAAAAATTAACAGTGCTTTCTTCTTTTCTAAAAATTTCAGGCAGTTTTAATATAAGGCATAGTGATTAGATGTCAGGATTATAATTGTAGTTCTGCCTTTAACTGTGGGACTATAGGAAAGTTGTTTAACCTGTTAGGTTCTTGGTTTTTTTTTTTTTGTTTTGTTCTTTTTTTTTTTTTTTAACCAGAAATGGATCATAATAGTATAAATGATATAAAGACTGGCATGGAAAATAAATGTTAGTTTTATTTATTTATCTTTTAGTTTATCTATTTTTATTTATTTATCTTTTTAGTTCTAAGCTATCTCTCCAGCACTTTTACGGGAAAATCAAATGACCCTTTCTCAGGAATCACATATTAGATATCCTGTATATCAGACATTTATGATTCATAACAGTAGCAAAACTACAGTTATTGTTTATGCTGTGTTCCTAAGTGTGTGTCTAACACCATGTGAGTGAGGTACCCGTGGGGTTCACAAGAGGGCTTGGATTCCCTGAAGCTGGAGTCATACATTTCTATGAGCTATCATGTGGATGCTGGAATCTGCAATCAGAGTCTCTGCAAGAACAGAAATTACTCTTAACTTCTGAGCTATCCTATCAGTCCTCAACTTTTTTATAAAGTACTTGAAACTGTGAAATATGAAATGTTAAATTGCACAATAGGGTATAGACTGTTTAAACAACAATAGTGAGGAAAATTATTTACAGAATCCATTTCCACAGTCTAACAAAGTCTAAATTGTTACCATCCAATGAAGTAGCATAAGCAGAGTGTGTAATTCCCTGGGCGCAGCAGTTTTGAATGGAATCCCTCACCTCAACCCCCCCCAAACTGTGAAGTTTTTACATTGTTTCAATTTTTTATATCTAGAAAGGCTAATAATATATTATTTACTTATTAGAAAAAATTGTGTATAATTATGTTGTACAGTGGGGTATTTTTGCTATATACATCCATCATGGAATTACTAAATTGAGCTATTTAACATATATATTACTTCACATAATTACCATTATTTTATTATTGTGGAGAGCATTTAGTATCCCTCTGAGGATTTTTCAAGAATAATTGTGTGATTAGCTGTAGTTGTTGCTGGTGTACAATAGATTTTCTGAATGTATTGCTGTTGAGTTGAAGTTGCATGTCCTTGACCAGTTTCTCCTTAGTTCCTCTTAGCCTTTGGTGTAGTTCATGCTAGTGGCTGTCTTGATGTTGTTTATTCAGTGTGTTAATAAGGTCATGCAGCATTTGACTTCTGTGCCTGACTCATATCACTTAGCATGATAACTCTCAGATTTTCCCATGTTTTTCCATAATGGCAGGAATGTCTTTTTGAAGGACAAATCACATTCCATTTATATTTCTGGGTCTAACCATCTGTTCATTCTTAGAGTACTTCTAGATCTTGGAAATTATGAATGATACTGCAAGGAACAAAGAAATATGCTTTTTCTCCACCTTCATTTTTATTTTATGTATATAGGTGTTCTCCCTTCATGTATGTTAGTGTGCACCACATGTGTGCAGTTCCCATGGAGGCCAGAAGAGGACATCAGATCCCTCAAGGCTTGACTTATAGTTGTGAGCTACTATGTTCGTACTGGGAATTGAATTCAACTCTAGCCAGTGCTCTTAACACCTGATAGCTCCAACCTTGGCAATGTGTCTTTGAGAGAGTTCACTTTTTTGGGATGTGTACCCAGGAGTGGGATTTCTGGATCTGACAGTCCTATTTTTTTGTTTTTATAATGAGCTTTGGTAGTTTTCCAAAGCAGCTAGACTAATTACATCTCACCATGGCTTCTAACATGTTTTCTCTTCTCCACACCCTCACCAAAACTTAGTATTCCTCATCTTTCCTACAAAAGCCATTCTAATAGCTTTAAAGATTATCAGCATTATCACACTTGGGCTTTTACTGTTCATTTCTTTGATATTTTATGTTGTATACCTGTTGACCACTAGTATTTCTTTGGGAAATGTGTACTCATGTATTTTATCCTTTTTAAAATCAATTGGTATTTTGTTGTTGTTGTTGTTGAGTGGTTCCTATTCCTTCTATAGTCTAGATATTATACCCACACATTTAGCTAAGGAATACATCCTGAAGGAATATTCATTCAACAAACTAGAGACTATGAGTAAAAATTCTGTATTCAGTGGTTAAAATTAGGAAAGATTTTCCCTCAGGATTGTGGGTCAGATAAAGTTGCATGCTACCTTATCAAACCAACATGGGAAGTTCTAGCCAGAGTGATTACAAAGGAGAAAACAAGAAAGGACAGTGAGTTATAAGACTTTACTTCTTCTTTTTTTTTTTTTTTTTTTTTTTCTCGAGACAGGGTTTCTCTGTATAGCCCTGGCTGTCCTGGAACTCACTCTGTAGACCAGGCTGGCCTCGAACACAGAAATCTGCCTGCTTCTGCCTCCCAAGTGCTGGGATTAAAGGCGTGTGCCACCACCGCCCAGCTACTTCTTCCTTTTGATTGCTGATCACATGGTATTATGAATAGAAGACCTTAAAGACAACATCCAAAACCAATTAAAAATAAGAAATGAATATCTAAGTTTGTAGACTAAACAATTAACACGTACAAAGCAGTAGCTGGGTACTAACAAAAACACAGCAATGAAACAAAGTTCAAAAATGAACCTAATCAATTGTGGCCAACTGAGTTTTGGCAAAGATGCCTGTAACAGAATGAAGAAAGGCCAGTATCCCTTCAGTCAATGGTACCATGAAGTTAAATATCTATGTGGGAGGAGTGAAATAAAACCTCCATTTTCCACCACTTGAAAATCAACTCAAGAGAGATTCAGTCTTAAATACTTAAGACTCTCAAATTACAAACCAGAAGGGAGAAATTTGTGATACTGGTCTGTGCAAAGGTTCTTCTTTCTTTCCCTTTTGGAAATGATCCCAAAAGCTTAGGCAATGAAATCAAATCTATACAAATGGGGTTAGATGGAACTAAAAGCCTCTACACAGCAGTATCTCATTTCATCATTTGCAATGTGCAGACTTCAAAACTACAGATTGCAATCCAGTGACATTGGCAGTGGTTGCATTGGGAGACCCATAACTTGAAAACCACATACTGGTAGAGCAAAACTTAAAAATCAGGCCCAAATTGCTTTGTCTTTCTGGAATTTCATTGACTTGGAAAGGGAATTCTAAACCTGGCATGACAAACAGACATCATTTGTACTGAGCCGTCCTGGGCTTTTAGTGCTTCGATTTATACTTTCAAATCCTCAAACAATGACCGTTGTACCATCAGACCCATGCCACAAACACTATTTAGAAGCATTAGAGAGAATGTGTGTGAGGGATCACCGATGAGTGACTTGGCATTATACTGTAAAATGCAAGAACATTCTTAGGAACCATTTACTGACTATTCAGGGCCATAGATATTAATGTCACTAGTTGCCTTTTCTTGTTGATGTTACATGTGCATAGTCAATGTGACTTGCATTAACAAGCAATTTCTGAGTGCAAATGGCACCTGTACCATCTGCTCGGAGGTTGGTGGTATTCCTGTGTGTTTTTCTTATACCATGTTGAATGGCAATGTTCAAACAAAATCCCCTTCTGTCATATATGTTCTAGAATAAATATGACATTGAGCCAAAAAAAAAAATTTGCACAATAGGCATGGTTTATTGAGTAAGTATTCTGAGCAGTATGCCAAGTACTTTTTAATACTTTACCCATGCAGTCCTGAGAATAATCTTGTAAATAAGTATTATAATGATTTTTAGTCTAATAGAAGAAATAAAAATCAGAGTTATTAAATTATTTGCTCAGTCAACATGATAACTAAGCAATGAAATTCCGAGGACAGAGTAGAATTACATCTTTGTTACATTAAATTGCTCATGTGTACCATGTCTATGTGCACACACATTTTAATATACTACATGCATATTCAATGCATAATTTTTAACACATAAAGTACTTGAAACTATAATATTTATAAAGTTTTGTGAAAATCCTGTGGTTGGGTCATCTCAGCTGCTCAGTTAATAAGTGATGCTTTTCTCATGTTTGAGTTACATCCACTGCTCTTTTCACTTCAGTACACTGGTTCCATCTCTAGATGAAGGTGTAAAGTCAACATCTGGAAATTCTCATGAGTATTAATCGGAAACAGGGATGTAACTTATCTCTACTATTCAACCTCCCCCTCCTAGTCCCTGCACCAAAACAATAAAGGAATACACTTGACAACATATTTGGAAAGATAGAAAATTTAGAGTTTTCTCAGCACACTAGGCTGTTACTTGAGAAGACCCTGGAGTTCTGTGGTTGCTATGGTGGATGTGTCCCAGATAAAGATCAAAGGTGACCAGGGGACCAGTGAGATGTCACTCTAAAGAGGTCTGCTTGTTTTCAAAGTAAATGATGGATGACGTGAGAGGTTTATTGGAATGCTTTTGAAGACTCCACATGGAGGTTATATATGTGAGAAATTTTGTCAATGAGCCTAGAGGCTTTGGTACAACAGAACTTGGTCAGAACACTATTTAATTAAATCATTAACAAATATAATTAGCAATTTATTTAAAAGAGTTTTTTTTTTTTTGTTGAGACTATTAAGAATTCATGCGCACCACAGTTATGCCAGCGATTTTGAAATTACCTCATGAGTTAGGGATATTTTCATTCAGGAATATCGTTCTGATTTCTTACCAAAGAATTTTACAGACCTGAACATGTTATATGGCTAGGAAGTAGCAAAGGTTGGAATTAAACAAAGGTTGTCCTAGCTACAAACCTTGTTTCTTTCTTTCTGTAGTTTTCCATCTTCAGTAGCATGTGTGTATGTGTCTGTACACATTTTTCTCTTTTTAGTTCTATATGGAGTGACTATCTCATTAATTGTAGGGTTTGTACTTGAATATCTGGGGTGATACTCCTTGGTCAAATAGTTTAAGTTTCACTATCTATTAATTGTTCTTATCTTTTAACTTAGAATATTTATAGATTTATTTATTTGTCCAATGGTTTGCTTTCTTCCATCTCCAGGGTCATGACCCCCCTGGTAGTGTTGCTTTCTTTGTCTCCTCCTTTCACATGTTAGAAAGGCTTTTTTGCTATGATAGATGTCTCATGGGAGAGGGACTTTGTAATTACCCTTGTGTTTATATTTTTAGTTTTCTGAATAGAATGCATGGTCTAAACTCAGGAACGTGATTCTTGCAGTGACACTCTTGTTTCTTTCCTTGTCTCACTTTCTTGGCCTCACTTTGAACCCAGAGTCAGTATACTCAGCATTTTCCTTCATGTAGTTGTTGTTGGCACTGCCTTAAATCTCAAGGGGAACCTGTTATGTGGCTTTCTATGGCCTGGCTTAATACACCTTTTGTTTTACAGGAGTAAGGGTTGGTTCTGTGGCACTTCCCAGAAACCTGGGATTGATTCAGCTTCCAGAGACCCAGAGACCTGGGATTAATTCAGCTTCTGTCTCCAAAGTATATGTGAACAGCAGATGAGAAAATCTCTGTTTACTTTCTTTCTCTTGAGGAACAGACTCTCTGACCTGCAGGCTGGCTCTTCCTGGTCATTTTAAACTCTCCCTTTAAGTGCTGACAGAATTATATGATAGTTGCCAAAACTATGAAGATTTATTGACTACCAAGTCATTTGTCATAAATCAAAGATAAGTGGGAGCCTTGGTTACAAGGGGAGAGTCAGGGTCTTTCACCGTGTGAACCACAGATAGATTCCAGCCTGGGATAGCAAAGAAATGTAGGTATTGGCCAGGTTCTCTCTGATGATCTAGCCTCCTGCTCAACTCATGACGGGCAGCTTTTCCCTGCTGAGAGAAGGGAAAGGATAACTTCTCAGACACAACTTTAACATGTCATGGTGCAGAGAGGCCAAGGTTTTATAGATTTATTATATGCTATTGTTTTATGACTTTAGGTTATGCATATTTTAAATTTTAGATTGTCTCTCAGAGACTCTGTCTTACTTGAGACAATTCAGTTTCTTTTGTGAAATGACAGATACTTCTTCTGAGGAACAGTACTATTTAAAAAAAAATCACTGTTTGATTATACTGTTAAGACTATGGAAAAGGTTTCTTTATGGGCAGCAGGCTTCTGTAAACAAACTCATGAACAGTAGAAAGAATGGTTCGCATCATCCCAAGTGAATTCCTGACAGAAAACTTTTATGTCAAGTATGTGAAAGAGTAGCCAGACACTAGAGCCTCAGAGGAACTTAACTGGGTAAAGATATAGCCTGGGTCAATAGGAGGATTTGGTGACAATGACACAAATAATAGTAGCTGTTGACACTAACCTTAAGCCCAGGCTGGTATAGTGTAAGAGTGAATTGACTTAGAATCAAGTCTTGGGTTTGCATTCTAGCTATGCCATTTGAAAGCTATTTATCTGTGGATAAATTGCTTACACTCCCTGGTACTACAGTTCCTAAGAAAGCTTAGTAATGCTTCCTACCCAAGGAAAATGTTGTGAAGGTTGAATTAGTTGTTTTAAAGTACTGAAGATCTAGTAGATAATATATTCCATGCAAATGTTTGCTAGATTAATTTGTAGCATCAGCCACTTATATTTGTGTTCTACTGTGTTAGATTAAAGAATTCTCCTTCCTTGTGAGGGAGGTTTAGTAAAGATAAATTTATTCCATTTGATAGGGAAAAGTAGAAGCTAAATATGTGCTTCCAAGGGCAATGCTATGAAACTTTAAGCACAAGTGTAAGCTTATTTTAAGCAGAAAAATTTAGATGACCACCTGTTTTAACTCCCCAAGAGTATGAGTTATCGATTACATATGTATACATCTATATATGATTTAAAATACTCTTGTGTATTGTATATGTACATATGTTTAATAACCTTGTGTGGCATACCAAATGATTAGACAAGAAGAATTAGTAGCCAATTGATATTTGCCTTAAAATGAATTAAATTTTATTTCAGTAGATACGCTTTTTTATTTTTCCATAACTAATAATTATAATCGTATTGTAATAATTGTAATAATCTTGGTATATAGATGTATTTGAAAGCTTTAAATATCTCTATTTGCTGAATTGTTCATAGAAAACTACCACTACAGTTTAAGTATAGAAATCCATTAAAAAATAAGGTTAAATGCCATGTTTACATTGTTTAGAGTAGAATAAATAATAAGTATTATTATATTTATTATATAAGTATTAAAGAGTTAATAGTTCTAAAATCATATCTTAATTGTAATTTGGCCATACTTCAACATAAGCATTTAAATATTTCCTTAAGGACAATAAAATGCAAAATGGAAACATTCAATATTATCTTAAAAGACAGACAAAATAAATTTAAGATGAAAACAATTTACAATTGGCTCAATTTTAAATGTGCTGCTTTTGCAACATTGTAATTCTGTCACACTTCCACAGAAGCAACACCATAATCACTTAACAGCAATGAAGCCCAGAGGAAAGGGGAAATGTTATGTTTCTTTAGAGCAGAGACAAAGGCATATGCTGTGGCTCAGCAACATCAAACATAGGCTCACGGAGGCCTGAATTTCCTAGCCTGTGGTTGGAGGGAGAAATCCCAGCTCTTGGTGTAGAGACATTTCTCATTGCTAATGGAAAATATGTTAGGTTTGTCACTCTGTGAGCATTCTTTCCAATTTCCTCATTTACTTTGTGTGGGGTGAGGAGATGGACGGAAGTTTGCTTCCCACAAATTACCTCTGGAGCTTGTCCTCAATATCTGGTTTCTGACTAGGGCCTAAAGCAGAGGAAGCAAGGCTGCCACGGAGTCAGGTAGACATTTTGCCCACCACCAGCAAAGGTGTCCCTGTTTCTACTGGGTTTCATTTTAGGAAGCATACTATTCAAAAGTCTATCAAAAGTGTGGACATCTTTCAAGTTTTGCCAAGATAGTCTTCTAGGTTAGCTACAAGTTGATTACCAAAGGCTTTTTTGAGAAATTGTTGGGAAAGTATAAGAAGTTGATGAAGGAACTGTCTTGCAGTAGTTCTCATTCTGTGGAGGAATGTTTTGTCCCACAGATTGCGTGGAGGATACCTCTGCTATCACCCTCTTAATGCTTCTCATCTTTGATGATCTGATAATCCAGAAGGTGGCATGGTGGCCCTCTCTGGTTATTGATATAAGCTTACACATTACAGCATATGAAGCCCTATTAAATGTCAATGATGAAATTTAACTTCTGTCTCAATTGGATTTATTCCCCTCCTTATAATATACATTTTATTTCCTTGATTCACTGAGTTCTTCTTGATCAGTAAAGATTTTTTATTTTTCATGAGGATCATGGGCTTTCATGTGTCTACCTGCTTCGCAATTTTTTTGAGTTTTGTGTGTGTGGTTTTGTTTTGTAGGTGTGTGGTTGCTCACAGTAGCCAGTGGTTTCATCTCCTTTGAATGTGTTCTTCTCTATCAGTTAGTGTTAAATCTATTGAATGATATGCACTTTACTTCATTTTCTCAAGGAAAGTCAAATGACATTTTAAGATCTGATCAAAATGCACTGTATTGTTTTCAAACTGAGTATTTCCTGTTTCCAATGAAGTCATTTAAGAATTTTCAAATTTTTAACTTGAGGCGTTTTAATTTGATCTCTAAATTCTTTTTTTTTATTGGAAATTTTATTTACATTTCAGATGTTCCCCTTACCCCATTTTCCCCCCTCCCTCCAGGAACTCCCTATCCCTTCCTCCCTCCTCTTGCTTCTATGATGGTGTACTCCCACCTACCCTCCCCTGTACCTTCCCTCCCCACCCTCGAATACCTCCCCCCCACAACGTCCAGCCTTCATGGGACCAAGGATCTCTTCTCCCACTTATATATAGCTCCCTTGCATATATAACTGGAGTCGTAGGTCCCTCCCTAAATGCTCCCAGGCTGGTGATTTAGACCCTGAGGGCTCTGGTTGGTTGGTATTGTTGTTTTCCTCATGGTGTCTTGAATCCTCTCAACTCCTTCAGTCTTCACTCTAACTCCTCTATTGGGAACCCCATGATCAGTTTGATGGTTAGCTGTGAGCATTTGCCTCTGAATATGTCAGACTCTTGCAGACCACTAAGGAGACAGCTATATCAGGCTCCTGTGAGCATGTACTTCCCGACATCCACATCAACGTCTACCTTTGGTGACTGCACATGGGATGGATACCCAGGTGGAATGGTCTGCAGACAGCCCCTCCTTCAGTTTCTGTCCTGCACTTTGTATCTCTAAATTCTTTATGAAAGAAATATATGAGGTGATGAACTTTTATAGAACAAAACAGGCTTTGTCTCAAAGGAAATGAAAATACAAGCATAGCTTTTAGAACTCAACCAATCTTATGTTTCTCAAGTCCAACCCCCCAGTAAAGAAAGGTTTATTTATTTTTATTCTCTGCATGTGAGTGCTTTTCCTGCAACTGTACACATGCTCCACATGTGAGCCTGGTACCCTTGGAAGCCAGAAGAGGGCATTGAGTCCCCTGGGACTAGAATTAAGGATGGTTATGAGCTACTGTGAGGGTTCTGGTAATCAAACCTGGATCCTTGTAAGAGCAAATTCTTTTAATAGCTGAACTGTTTGTTTTAGACACTTCCAAGACCTTTTACATAAATGTATCTCAAGATACATTTTCAAATGCTAATTTCTTAATAGTAAATTTTCCCAATCTCTGATGATATGAGTCTTGTCCTTGATTACTGAAATATATTGATGTCATAGTGGAGTTACATATGTGACTTTGTTCTACTGTCTCTGGTGCTTTCTGGAAGCAAGAAAGCATCCTTTCTTTGTGTTTACAATAAGAAATATGCCTGCTATTTGACTATTGTCACTTCATTATTATTATGTGTGTGTATGCATGCATATATGACATGTGTGAGTATGGGAAAATGCTATTCATAGTGTACAGGTGGATAGTAGAGGACAACTTTTGGGAATTTGTTCTCTCCTACCATGTTGAGGCAGAGTTTCTTGCTTTTGCCATGCTCTAAACTCAGGATAACTATTCTGTGAACTTCTAGGCAATTCTCTCTCTCTCTCTCTCTCTCTCTCTCTCTCTCTCTCTCTCTCTCTCTCTTTCTGTGTGTGTGTGTGTGTATGGACATTTAAGTATGTATAGTGCCTGTAGTGGCCATAGGCATTGGATTCCTTGAAGCTGCAGTTTTGGGCAATTGTGAGCTAGGGTAAGTATGTGTTAGGAATCCAACTTGGATCTTCTGCAAGAGCAACAAGTGCTCTTGACTACTGAGCCATCTCTGCAGCCCTATGTCTGGCTTTCTGATGTAGGTTCTGGGGATGAAGTCAGGTTTTCAGGTATGTGCATCAAATGCTTTTCACCCACTGAGATCTTGCTGTACCAAAGTCACCATCTGTCAAGCCACTAGATTCTCCTTCCTATTTTGCAAAGTGCTTACTTCTAAGACTCCCACTCTCCAATGATTTAAGTTTATATACCCATATAGAGATTGTGTGTATATTGGGAAAGCTTTAGTGCCTTGATTTATTCAATTACAAACTGGCAATCATATTATCTGTTGATACACGTGAAAATGGTTTTGCTTATCAGAAACCAGGATTGCCATATTAACTTGTTCTCATAATGGTGAAATCATAAATGGTGAAAGACAGCAAAATAGAAGACGGTGAAAGTGATTCTTCAGTGTTTCACTATGAGAAAGTGAAACCTTAAAGGCCTTGAGAACCCACAATCACTTACATAAACCAATCTATTCAAAGTATGCATATGTAACATGTGTATTTATGTAGACGTAGAATTTTGTTTATGTCTGTGTATACAATAGCCTTACCTCTTTTCATTATTGTACAATGCAAATGTAAGAAATCACTCAAGGATTTTGTAAAGCATATTTGAGTCAATTTAAGGAAAATAAATCATCAAAACTTGCTTAAATTACTAGCCTTTATTTGATTTTGTTTATTTTTAATGATTTTAAAATGATATTTGTCTGGCTAAAAGTCAGGATATATTTTGGAATGTGCCCATCTGCAAATCACAAACTTCTGAAATTTCCATCAGTTTAGAATTATTCTTTTGTTTACAATATGACTAGGAAAACAAAGCCAAGAAACATTCATTGAACAGGATTTACGTGTCTGTGTACTTACATTTATCATTGTGACTAGATGCTCAAATACAGCTCAGGTATTTTTATTAAGCACTTTACAAAAGCTGTTAATTTGAAAGCACCAAATGTTCTATTTGTTCTCCACCATTTTCCCAGTGTCTAGTGTAAAATGTATGTGTGAAGAGTAAGTATCAGACAGCCAAAGGACGGTAAGAATAGGCAGGTAGGCTTTTGATTTAAGATCACTGTATCTGCCGTGGATCGGTTTTACAGACACACATGTGTCTCCACATGTATGGTGGTCTTCATAAGAGCACTGGAAGACTGGCATGGTGCTGCACACCTGAAACCTCAGCACTTGGTGGAGACAGGAGGATCAGGAAGGACTTCAAGGTCATCCTGGCCTGCACAGTGAGCTCAAGGCCAGCCACAGTCACATAAGGCTTCCTTCTCGCCGATAAACCAGAACAACATTCAACAGAAAGCAAAAAGCATAAGAACACTCCGAAGTGTCTTTACTTTGCAGGCCAGGAAGCTAAGAGACAGCACAGTCAACCCCGGGAACTGAGACTTGAGTCGCAGTTTACTATAAGGCAGAACTCACTGTGGTATCTTCCAGATTTGCTGTGTCCAAGGATCACGTGGAAAACTAATCTGCAGTATCTTCATGGAAAGATGTGGAAATCCTGTTTATGGTTTATTTCAATGTATACACACCTCCAGTGATCACTATTCTGCTTTATATGGTAGGATGCAAAGCAGGAAGCCACTCAAAGATTAAAGAAAGAAAACCACAAAACTTGATTAAATGACCAAACTTATTTATGTTCTTTAAAAATTTACCTTTGCAGTTTTTCCTTTTGAAAACATTTTATTGATTCTTTGTGAGTTTTACATTCCTCTCATCTCCTCATCTCATTCCTCATATCTACCCTCTGTTCTTGCAATCCTCACAATAAATCCTCTCTCTCTCTCTCTCTCTCTCTCTCTCTCTCTCTCTCTCTCTCTCTCACACACACACACACACACACACACACACACACACACACACACACACAGAGGCAGACACACAAACCCAAAGCATATAAAAACATCTCATTGTGGAAACTAGTATGTCATAGTGTGTCCCAGTTTATTCCTCTGTCCATATATCTTCACTTGCAAATGTTCCAGGTCTCTGGCTTCTGTGACACTATTGGATCATTGCCAAGTCTCCTCGCCGTTATCCTGTTGTTGCCCTGTGTCATGGAGATCACGAGCTTTGGATCAGCAGGACCAGCCCTTTCACGCTTCCCAACCATTTGCAGATGATACAGATTTGGGGGTGGATCAACTCAGAGCCCTGGATCTGGGTCTGGGTGGTAGCTGAGCTGGTCAGTGTCCTGGCTCTCCCTTTTCCCTACCACCAGGGTGAGCTCTCCAGCACTGTTCTGGCTATGCTACCCAATGCAGCTATTAGCAGGGGGCAGGGTCAGTTCTCTGTTCTCATGCCTCAGTGTGGCTCACCTGCACCCAGAGCAACATCTCCACTCCACTCTGTTGCCTGGTCAAGGAGTGGGGCCCACTTTCCCAAGTGCTGCCGCTGGCAAGGGGGTGCAACAGCTCTCCTGCTTTCACATCCTGAGGGCTGACTTGCCAGTGCCTTTGCCATCATCAGGGTGAGCTCCATGGTGTTGCTCAGGCTTGGACTTTGACTTCACCATGGCTGTAGGTGGTTGGATTGGCCACTTGCAACAGGCTACTCCTCTCTGCTCTGAGTCGTCCAGTTCCATCTTTCTTCATAATGCTCAAGCTTCTTTTTCTCTCCAATCTGTCCACCACATATTTGTATACAATGGTGTCTTCTGTTGCAGGCTGACCACTGCGACTGGTGTGACAGGTGTGGTGGCAAGGAGATATCCATGGGCCACCCGTGCTGTGCACAGGATGGCAGGTCTGTGGGTGGCATCGTGGTCCACAGGTCTGTCTGTTTTCATCCTCCCTTGCTGTGCTGTGTGATGGTAAGCAGGGCTCCATGTGTCTATGGGCTGCCTGTGCTCTGGGGTGGAGGGCAGGTCTGTGGGTGTCTTTCCTCGCCCATGCCTTGTGGCATGGCGTAACCCAGGTCTATGTCTATGTTCCTTGTTCTGTGCTGTGCTACCTGGATTTGATTTTCATGTGTCCAGGCATAAAACAGCTTTGGTCACCAAGCCAGGCATTAAGCTAAGATGAACAAAGGATTGCTCTGCCCCTGACTGATATAAGAACAACACCATCAACAAGGTGTTTCTGCCTAATGCTGGGGTGGGTGGGGGAAAATTTTTTGATAATCAAATTCTTTGATTAAATTTCAGTCCATTTTCCCATAAGATGGCCTGTATATTATATAAGTTATGTTTTCAATTTAAACTAGGACACTGCAAATTAATTCCTGGTCTTACACTTGAATATTGTTTATTCTTCCAAAACATTTCATACTCACAATCCTAATTGAAATTTTGTGACCTGGTGTTGAAACCTTTCTTGGTGTTGAATTTATGGCTAAGTGATTAAGAATATTTGTAGCTCTGTAAAGGACTCACAACCATCCTGAAGTTCAGTTACAGATCTGGACAACGCCTTCCAGCCTCTATGGGCATCATGTATACACATGATACACATGTATGCATTTGTATAGAGCAATCATACACATGAAATTAAATATCTTTATAAAATGCTAAAACAAAACAAAAACTCTTGGATTTTCTTACATAGCCCAGCAAGATGACATTAAATTTTTTTTTGACTCTTACCAACTTTTACATGTCCTGTGCTTCAGTCTAAAGATGTGCTTATGAAATTGTAGTTTAATACTGCAGATGTTCACTATTGAATAAGTATTCCCTAGATCCTGACATGCAGTCCTTTTAGTTTTGTTCAGACACATGTTTGCTTGGAGAGAATTCTAAGAATTCTAAACTGGTGTGAAAAACCTATAGCTCGGAGAAGCTCTGCATTTATCACATGTAGAGGATTTCACATGTATTGATTTCAAGACTGCTTTCTGCTACAGGAAGCTATAGAAGTAACTCCCTCAAGCTTCTGTTTTAAGTGGGCTATCCTTATGTTTACTCTATTAGTAATTACAACGGAGCTATTAATTCATGTACATCCTTTTATTTTATTGATTGTAAGTCATCATTTTACTTACATTATGATATGTTCATTGACTGTCAAATGTTAACATCAATGAGAAATAGCCATATTGGAAGATCAGCGGTAACGTGGCACTGTCCCAGTGTTTTTGCAAATCTCAAATGCTTTGCTGGATGGAATGTAGCAGGATCCTTCTGTCTATTTCTGTATTTACTCTGCTGCGGATCATACATGACACAGCTTTTTAGAGAACTCCATTATAGACTTGTGAGACCTGTCCTGGGTCAGCGAATACCCCAGCAGAGACCGTCCTCAGGCAGGGCTTTGGTGCTCACTTTAGGAAGCCTTCACAGACCAAACCAGCTGTTAACTTTCTTGTACTTCAATGTGCCTTATAAAATAAAACAAACAATAGCATTTACCTTTCAGACTGTTATGAGTGTTAAGTGACTCAACATATGGTTTATAATTACAATGTATTTAGCAATAGAAACAATCAGCTTTGTAGCCAGAACAATATAGTTTCCTCTATCTTGGATAATTCCCTATATCACTAATTTTCAATGTTTTTTTTTTAAATCCAAATTAGTATTTGCTTATTTTAAGTGGGGAAAATAAAAGAAATATCTTTCATAATGATTAATTTTCAGGTGATGTTAATTGTTTGATAATCATTTTACTATGTAATTGCAATTTATAATTATCCATTGGGATTTCAACAGGCATTTATAAAATTAGAGCTAATCCCAAACTTAATTTCAGTAATCTCAGGCTGGTTTTAAAATTGATGTATAAATGAACATGACCTTAAACTTCTAATCTCCTGTCCCCATCTCCCAAACTGTGGGATTATAGGCATGCACTACCACACTCTGTCTATGTGGTATTGGGGATAGAACCCAGAGTTCATTCATGTTGGGCAAGTAATCTACAAACTTAGCTATATTCTGGCCCACACAATCATTTTAATGACGCATTAAATTTTATCTATACATATACATCAATCTTCTTGTAACATGTTTGGTTTTATATTAAATTGAATGGGTAAGGAGGACAGATATTAAGTTTAATGAGTAAGGAGAACACAGGAAAGTTTATACTTAATTAAATAATCAATTACTGTGTATTGTGTACAGGTCAGGTGTTCTATTGGATTCTGGTAATGGACATACATTGAGCTAAACAAACAGCAGAATAAGCAGGCAATTAAGAATGTGAGGAAATATAAAGTTGATTTTCATGTTGCATTTTACAATTTAAATATTGTCACTCCGTTACACAGCAGCACTTCAAAGGTATTGTTACTATGCTGTGCTATCTATAAATAAAGAGGAAGTGACAGTAAGCACACACAGCTCATAGAGCTTCAGTTGGTGTGTGTGCTGACTGCAGCTCTGAGCCTAAATAGTAAGATTATCTGAATACATTATCAGGACTTTTGCTTCATTTTCTCAGTTAAAAAAATAGCCAGTTGTCTAAACCTCTCAAAAATAGCTTTCACAATGCTGTTCTCAGAATGAACATTTAGAAATGTTTGAATGCAAAAAGTATTATTTTTTTTCAATCAAATAAGTTTATTTTTTCTACACTGGGGATGGAACTCTGTACCTTGTGCACACCAAATAGGCACAGTACCACTGAGATGTGCTTTTTCTAAGCCACAGCATACGGAAACAGAACTTTCAATTCATCTTTGTGTTCCTAGAACAGAACAAATTCTGTTCGGTGCACTCAGAAACTGTGTTTCTACCAGCAAATGCTTGCCAAAGATTTATAATTACGAAATTTGGATTATTCAGTTGAATCAGAGAGGTGAGACTAATTTCCTGGATATATGGGAAAAACTAAATATTTTATAACAAAGAAAATTATAAGGACAAGGGCTAAGCTGCTTTGGAAGTTGTGCTTATTAAACAATGATTAAGAAGGCTGTAGTTTTATTTTGTTTCAGTAGATGGCACTAGGGTCTCAAGTAAAACCCAGTTTTAGAAAAACCAAAAAATACATAAGATACAGATCTTTACTGTTTAAAACAAAGCAGATGCCATAAAAATCCAAGGGACTAATATATGAATAATCACACATATACAAATTAGTGGAAATTAAATATTCGTCAAATATCTTGATTCAAATTTCTTAAACCTAAAAAATTGTGGCAAGACTAGACTGAAGAGAGAAATAAATACAAACTTCGAGATTATAGTTCGGAGGAACAGTCTCCAGGATCTTTTTAGTTACATTTTCCTTGGAAGATTTATTTTTTAAGTATTTTAAAGAATCACATTATTTTTTCCTTTTCTAGTTGTACTTTCTAGCTGTTTACAGAACTGATACAAGCCTGGAGATATGTGAAGAAAGCCTAGAATCTCTACCTAAGATTCACAAAACAAACCAAGCCAACCAACCAATCAGACAAACTTATTTGAAAAGATCCCCTTCCTGGAAGCCTTGTTTCTTTTTGTGAATATTGTTAGGATCTACTCAATGCAGAGAGCCATAGTTTTCCCATCCCTTCTGAAATCTGAGACCAACACGTACTAACGCTGGAAGTCTCTCATTTTCCTTGACTGTTTCTTGTTTTTTTATACGAAGATTCACCATGTAGCCTAGGGTAGCCTAGAATAAGATTCTTTTCTGTCTCTTTCCTTAGAGCCAGAACTCCTTGATGTAAAACAATTACTCTTTATTTCTTCCTCTTTTTACAGGAAACTGGGACATCTTGGATGTACTGTTTGCAACTTCCTTGACACAATCACTGTTGTCTTCACCTTTTTCTTGGCTCAGTGATTGTTACCAGCTGGTTAAAAGACAATGTTTGTAACATAAACCAGTATTTCCTATTGTATTTTAAAAGTATGATCATATTATGTAAACATATTACAACTATTTGCATTTTCCTTAACCAGATGGAAGTTAACGATTAGAGAAATCCACATTTCTACTTAAAACGTTTTAAAGTACTATGAGAGGACATTTATGTGGAGAAAAATTTCAAGGACAATGAATGATATAATAATTACACAGTAATAAAAATATAGGAGCACGAAGACAAAAATGTACTAAGATTTTATTTCTTTGATTAAGCAATTGTGTTTTTAAAAAGTCATAGAACTGTAATTTCCCCAAGTCACTTTGCTGTGGAGTACCCAAACTCCAGAGCCTTCTCTTTGTCCTTACTCAATCTGACTCACTGGCTCATCCACTTCGGCTTTTGTATAGTGTCTTCACTGAGTTAAGCCAAGACAGAGGAATGGAACTACAGTCTCCTACGGAGTCCACATCGTCGCCAGTGCAAACACACATGGAGCAAAAGATTTCAGTTTTATTTACTATTTCAGTCTGCAGAGTAACCAACTGGTGAGGGCTTTGAAGGAAGTGCTGCGTGATTCTGATCTTAGCTGCCTTCTTGAAGGCATGAGCAGGTAAGGTTTCATGCTTCTTTGGAGTAATTCATTTTTGTTTTTTTTTTTTTTCATTTACTTTGTTATGAAGGGACACAGGGTCATGAGTTGGTGCTTTTAAGAGTCAGGAAGGAACCAATAGGAAAAGAGAATTTCCCTGCACTCTGCCTGTTTGATCGGACTTGATTGCTGGAGTCTGCTCCATGGCAGTAGTTCCCTTAAGATTCAGTTTGGAGTTGTCAGTGGAAAGCAGGGAGAAACAGCACGGAGCCTTGAAATGCCACAGAACCTGCACAGATGCAGACTGCGATGCTTTCACAAACTATTTTCAAAATTAATTTTCATTTTTTCTAACTGTAAGTTTTTTCCTTGCTCCCTCCCCCTTAAATATAGCAACAGATACTGTGAAGATTATTGAAAGATTATTATATAAAAAGTTTGCCTATCCTATCAGTATCCATGAATGCTAGTGGGCTTTAAGCCTTTTAGTAGCTATGTGGGGGTATGAATGAATTTCTTTTTACTTTTTTTTTTTTTATTTTTAAAACTAAATAAATTACTTCATTATAGAGAAGCTACCTTCAAAAAAAAAAAAAGTAACAGCATCCACAATAGCCCCTTATTGTCTGAGTTTGCTACATTCACACTGAAATCTCAGGCAGTGAATACGAGCTTGGCCCATTCAAAAGGATCTCTGGTGTGAGGCATATCACATCAAACAGGGTGGCTTTATCGCCCTCCATGTTCTTCGTTGCCTGAACTCTGAGAGAAGAGAATTTGTTCACAGGGCGAAACACATGTTTATGGTCCTGAATAAACTTCTCAGATTCAAATCTGTGTGACATTGGTAGACATAGGAATTCTGAGGCCAAATGGGATGTTTGTGGCCCATATTTGCATATCAATGCGCAGACACCCATTTAGGAATACTGCTGCTTCCTGACAATGCTGCTGTCTGAAGTCTGGGGAAAGAAAACCCATAAAAGTTTGGACTCACTTGTCAAAGCCCTCGATTCTCTTTCTTTCTTTCTTTTTTTTTTTTTTTTCCTGCTTTGGAAGACTGTGAAGCAGGGTCACTAAGTTCCATTCGCCATAGTTTTATTATGTTTTAAATGAAGCGATTGAACTGGCCTAGAGTCCAGACAGACACTCCCAGGCTGCTGTGAAGGCATCCCAAGGCCATTTGATGGCAGCTTCTTGAGGGCATGAGACTGCTTCTCTCCTTCTCTTGCTTTACGCTCGCTCGCTCCCCTTTCCCCCTCAAAGAGGACTGGGGAGGTTGCTCAGTGGTAGAGCACTTTCTTACTTTGCCCAAGGCTTGGGTTTGACCCCAAGCAGCTGAATCAAAAAAGTCTATACAACTCCCTTCACCCCCCAGAATACAAATTATGTAATAAAGAGCTCTTTAGCTATTGAAAATCAGATTTTAGAGCAGAAGTTATTTTAAAAACAAATGTATGCTAAGAGGGTTTTGCAAGGCCATGCTGTTTCCAGCACTTATGTGAATAAGAATATCACCCCCGTTTCCTTGTATTACTAAGAAATTATGAAATAGAAATCTGGAAAACAGATCTATATACAGTTTGGCCAAAATGGATGATTGGTTGTGGGGAGAAGGAAATCTAATTTCTTCCCTTCATGTTGATGAATATTGGGATATTTTAGTTGAAAGTCTAGGTTCCTAGAAACTAAATGACCACCAAAGGCCACCCAAAGCTAGAGGCTTTTGGATTCCTATCTGTCAATATAAAAGAATAACAGTCAGGAGCCATGTCTTAGAGTTTCTATTGCTGTGAAAAGAAACCATGACCAAGGCAATTCTTAAAAAAGAAAGTATTTAATTGGGACTGACTTACAATTGAGAGGGTTAGTTCATTATCATCATGGAAGAAAGCATAGCAGCATGTGGGCAGACATGGTGCTGAGGAGGTAGCTGAGAGTTTTAGATCCAGATTTGAAGGAAGCAAGAAGAGAGAGTGACATAGTTTCTTCCAACAAGGCCACACCTCCTAATAATACCGCCCACTTCCTATAAGCCTATGAGGGGCATTTTCATCCAAGTTACCACAGGCCGCATTGAAGGGTTATTGACCTAAAAGCCTCAGGTGGTATGGTGATTTGAATAGGTATGTTTGAACGCTTGGCCCATAGACAGCAGCACTCTTAGGAGGTGTGGCTTTGTCAGAGTAGGTGTGACCTTGTTGGAGGAAGTGCAGCACTGTGTAGGTAGGCTTTCAGGGCTCATATATTCTCAAGCTACATTCGGTGTGGCATATTCTGCTGCCTTAAGATTAAGACGTGGAGCTCCGTCTCCAGCATTATGCTTGCCTGCACTCTGCCACGTTTCTCTGCCATGATGATAATGGAGTAAACCTCTGAAACTCTAAGCCAGCCCCAGTACTAACCTGCCTAACTAGTGTCTTTTTTAACGAAAAGATGATAACAAGCCACATTCGATCTGGGAAATGGTGGATTCCACAGGGGCTTGGAAGGCCCTGATTGATAATGGGCTCATTTTTCCTTGGTGTCAGCTCACCTTGAGGAGAACAACCACTTGATTCACTACCATCTTGAATAGGGGACCTCATCACGATGGAAGTAACTATGTGACTCAGCCGTCATCTTTGCTAATAATATTACAAAGAAGGAAAATGCTATGTGACTTTATCACCATCTTGGTTAATGTCACCATATGGCATAAACCAAAATGGTGGCACCCATAAAACCTCACGGTCCCACTGAGTTCTCCAGTGATTACTATACCTTTTTATATTAGAGTTGGAGAAGATATTAGACCTCTAAGATGTTTTCTATAACTTTAATGTTTTACTTTAATTTTGATAGCTTTTACATAATACATATACTGGCTTCTAAGGAGGACCTAAATTTTTCTAAGCTACCGGCCTCCAGTCTGCATACTAACAAAGGGAATGAACACTTTGAGTTTCACGGATTCCAACAGAGGCACAGGGCTAAATTGCCAAGTCTTAGAAAAGCTGCTATCAGTGAGTAGCTGCTATTAGTCTTAAAGCATAGTATTTTTGCCTGGAATCCATTAGGTCTCAAACTCAGGACAAGCTCACTCAGGTCTTCCCATCCTGGCCCTTCAGCTAACCATCTCCCTCCCAGGGTCTGGGCTTCCACTTCCCATCCCCAAGCCTGGTCCCTATATAACTCCGCCATTTTGACTATGCAAGTTTCTTGGTCTCTTGACCCTGACCACCTCTCTTGGTTGCTGGCTCCTCTCTTGCTCTCTCTCTCCTTCCTCTCATAGTCTGGTTTAGTCTGATAGCCACATTCATCCTGGACTCTTACTCTGTCGCCTTTCTTCCTTATATTTACAATAAACATCTTCTCCATATTGCAGGATTACTCATGTTCTTTTCCTTTCCTTTCATTTTTTCATTCACTGTCTCTAGGACCATTTTCCTCTGAGACAAAATGTTCATCTCCTACAATAATTCATTGTTCTATACGTGTCTGCTTTTGTTTTTGCTCAATCTAACAATATGTTTACTTTACATTTTCCCTTTTGAAATGATGATTATAAAAATATATTCCCAACAACAATGCTCAAAATCTTGGCTTATTAACATATATCTTATATGAGTATGTATATATAGATTGTCTCTCTATATATATATATATATATAAAAATCATGTTTTTTTTTTTTTACATCATGTACTTAGTACCAAATGGACTTACGAATAAATGCTCATGTAAAGTTTTTAACTTGTCCCAACTTAATTTTGTTCTTAGTAAAACTAAAATTAAAATAATGATAATAGTTAACGGTCCTTAGTCTTTCTTTGGGATAATTAACATGAATTTTAATTTTAAAATCTTCTCTGAAAAAGAAGACATTCATAATAACATAATTCAGGTCAAAATGTTGTAAATTAAGAGGTGATGTTCTGGGCTGGAGAAATGGCTCAGCTGTTAAGAGCACTGACTGCTCTTCCCGAGGTCCTGAGTTCAATTCCCAGCCACCACATGGTGGTTCACAACCATCTGCAGTGGAGTCTGATGCCCTCTTCTGGTGTGTCTGAAGAGAGCAATGGTGAATATATAAAATAAAAAATAAAAAATAAATAAAAAAATAAAAAGCTTTAAAAAAAGATTAAAAATAAAAAAAGAGGTGTGGCTCCTTCTCTAGGATACTTTTTTTTTTCCTGCTATTGGAAAATTTCCTCCATTTAGATGAGAATAACTTATGTCTGTGTTTTTAAATGTGTTTTTTGGTAGATGAGTGTATATATAAATACAAAATTTTAAGGATTTTAAAGATATTTTAAAAGCAAACAAATAAACAAAAGGGAATCTTAAGATCTTTAGTATAGCCAGACATATGTTAAAACTGCTCATATATATCTCTTAGAATACTGGGTGTCTATCCTCTCTTCTAGGTTAAATGACTGCTATGCTCACACCTTTGGCTGTTTTGTCCTAAAAAGTTCACAGCAGAACTTGTTACACATCAATACTTCTTCACAAAAGGAGAAGATGAACTGGCATTCACAGATATTATCTGATAATGCTCTTAGCCTTTGAGTTGTGGAAGTTAGTGGCCTGTTAAGAATGTATTCCAGGGACTGGAGAGATGACTTTGCAGTTGAGAGCCATTTCCTGCTTTATTGGAGGACTGAAGTTTAGATCTCTGGACCTACATGGGGCAGCGACTCTAAAAAAGAATATACTCTAAACAAAATTGTTCAAAGAATGTTAGGTCTGCTATAGAAGGTGGGCAATAAATGAGTGATAAAAGGGCTATAGATGGTTCAAAATAATTATATTTTTGTATGGATACACTGGTCAATTTATCTTCCATGAAGGTGGGGCTTTTGCCTGAGAATTTGAATTTACGCTAAAGAAACAGAAAGGGAACACTGTATTTGTACAGACAATCTTTACCCAGCCACTGCACATTGGAAGGGGTCCTCATGAAAGCATTCTGACTGATGCAGCTGCAGAAGCATTCTTCATTTGTGTTAGGTTTTCCCCACAAATAGACTGTTTTTGACAATTCATTTTTTCATAACTGCATGTCTTTATCTCACATACTGCTTTGCATTGGGATTTTGTCATTAGCGCTCTGTTTCTGAGTAATTCAGATATATCTTATCTCTGCTTAAGCACCCTTTGAGAGTATTTTAATTGCTTGGGACAGAGCTCTGAACAATTTTCTGATTCTCTTATCAACCAACCAACCAACCAACCAACCAACCAACCAACCAACCAACCAACCAACCAACCAACCAATCAAACAAACCACCATCCCCAACAAAAGTTATTGCATTGAAAAATCTGCTCCAACCTCTAGACTCTGCCTTTTTGGGTACTGGTGGACCAACTTGATTCCATCTTGAGATCAGCAGACATATTGTTATACAATTAAATTTCTGTTTACTATGAAACTTACGTTTCTGTTTCCTGATTTCTGACCTCCCCCCACCCCCATCCCCTCTGTTCTCTGAAATGTTCTCTATCCATTGTTCATGATCCACTTTCCTCAACTGCTTGCTCTACCTTCTGTAGCCATGTTTACATACGAAATCCTTCATCTTATGGTATTATCCTCTAAAAAGGGCTTAAGAATTGGCTTATAGGTCTTGCATGTAATTTTAAAAACATGCTTCCTTCTTTGCCTGGGACCAGGGACCCTTGCTCCCGGCTTAGCTCCAAGATTGGCTGCTGCTGGTTCAACCTCGAACCCTGGAGCTGCTGTCTGCACTCCACCGATTCCCTTTCTGCCTTCCTTCTTTCTCTGCCCTCCTTTACTCTGTGGATGGAAAACACTAGACAGCTTTACTATTTTGAAACTGGCTAGATAACACAATTACTGGGCGAATAACCTCCTGCCCTAATCTTATTAGCTTCTTGCCAACCTCCTAGGCCACCTACCGAGGCGGAGACTACAAGCCCTAGCTGCCCCAAGGCCTTATATGACTCCAGCTTTCTTCCAATGCATGGCTGCCAAAGACCCTTCTCTCTCTGCATCCGCTCTTCCTCCTGCAACCCGAAAGTCCCACTTTTACCTTTTGTCCAGCAAATGGCTTCAGCCTTCTTTATTGACCAAATAAAAAACCAATTAGGGAACCAGATTTCAGTATCAGCTCTTCCTCCTACGCACAGGTGATTTCCTGAACCCTGCATTAGGAGGTGTCAGCCAACGCCCAGGCTGTCCTAATGTATATCAATAAAGCTTGCTTTGCTTTGGCCATAATTTGTGTTGGCAGTCTTTCTCTTGGTGTCTGTGGGATTAACAGTATTATTACAGAAGATGTGTCAGGTTGCATGGGGACAATGGTCCCATTGTCTTTGGTTTCTACTTAACTACTGCCAAGAGCCCTTCCTTCTCTGTTTTCTTGATGTCTTTTCTGATCGATTCTATTTTACTGGTTCGTTTTAAACAGCACACACAATGTTTTTCCTGTTCTCTTAAGTCACCTTTTCCATGTTTTTCAGTGACTTTAGGTTTTCAGCCACTATTGCTATGTAATTGATTCCAGAAATGCTCATTCTGACCCCAGATTTAGCTGAGTTATTTCCTGTGTCTACTGGTTTTCAGGTTTACAAAGCAAAATAAAGTTGCAATTTGAGGCATTTTCCAATACATTGTTGGAAACATCGAGTAGGTGGACTGTATCAAATCTGCAGACCTCTGTTGCACGGCTCAGTTAACAGTCTTAGCTTTTGCATTTGAGAGACCAGGAGTTAGATCTCCCCTGGTAGGCAGACAGACAGGGAGAGGGACCATGGCTAGATAATAAAGGTGGTAAATTTCCAAGACCTTTAGTTTCTCTCTCAACTGACTTGAGACAAAAGCCTGGAATCTTTTTCTCTCACCAGTAGGCTCCTGCGGATGGACTGCCTTAACATGTTAACGGCTGGATCCTGACATGCCTTACAACAGTTGGGACCAATCAACCATCCTGTCTTCAAACTGGCCAGCCCTATAGTAGGGAGGAAGACTCTCAAAAGCCTCTTAAAAGCCTCACACCTTCCCTCTCCTTTTCTCTGTGTATCTGTTGCACGTGCAACATTTCCTCACTCCCAATAAACACTCGTATTCAACTACTGATTCTGTCTGCCATGTTTGAGATTTTTCTGCTGCTACATGTTGTGCTTTTATATTGTTCCCGTCCTTTAATTCTTTAATTAACAGAGCAAATGAACCTAATTCAGACCCCTAGACTGTATCATTTCAAGACAATGGACATTAATACAGTTGCAACTGGTTTCCTGTTTTGGTTTTAGACTATTTTCAACTACTATCTGAAATTCTTTAAACTTCAGAGGTCATTTCTGAGTGTACTGAGTTTAAAAGGGTCCCTAACATAGGGCATAGCAGAAATGAGCATGTGAGATTCGGAGGCTAGGTTACAAAGAGACTTGTCACTACACTTTGCTATTTCTTAGGCCTCCATACTGGAAGAAATGGGCTGCCAGACTAAAGGGCAGTCCCACCTCTTGTAGGGTGGGTGTGATGATAGAAAAACAGAGTCTAGTACAGTACAGTGATCAAGTCTAGAAGGACTGGCATCTGGCAGTACAGCTACCAGCTATGTTATTGGGTAATGGGTAGCTGAACCCAGTGTTTTAAGTCATTGAGTTTTTCAGCAATTTTGTGTGCAGTTGGAGCTGCTTAGCCTCATGGCATTTTTCAAATGTATCTTTCTTAGAAATGTATCTTTCTACCTTATTTCCTGTTATTCTTTTCATCTTCTTTTCCCCTAAAGGTAACTTTCTGTTTCTGCCGATGTAACTTTTCTGTTTTCCACATATGCTTTATGGTTCTACTGATAACTGTGGTTTCAGATGCTCAAGTGTGGTCAGTGTGAATCAATCTCTTCCTGTTACCTGCTGATCAAGATGCAGAACTCCCAGCTCCCCATGCAGCACCATGTCTGCCTACGTGCTGCTGTGCTTCCCACCATGAAAATAATGGACTAAACCTTGAATTGTAAACCAGCCCCAATTAAATGTTTTCTTTACAAGAGTTGGCATGGTCATGGTGTCTCGTCACAGAAACAGAAACCCTAACAAGGACAATTGACAACAAGTAATGTTTCTTAAGTCCCTATTTTCCTGCTAAAGTAGAATACGGCTACTTTTACAGAAGCAACAGTAATGTTTTCACTTTAAAGGTGAGAAAAAGTACACATTAAAAACTGTTTAAAACCTGCTTGAGTTCACTTAAGAAGTAAATCAAGGGCAGAATGTGGACCTCTAGATCTTTGTGATGAGGACTATCTAGTCATGACTGGTACTTCTGATTTGACGATTTTTGTCTGTGGGTTTTGATAACACTTTTTGAATACACTTAATATTTTGACACTAAATAGCTTTTATAAACACATTAAGTGGTTATAGTAATCCTATTCAACAATTTTACCAGACCCTAGAATATTTTCCTTAGCATTTCACAGTTAGCATTGCATATTACCATCTTTTATTTGACTTGGTCCTTACAATATTTATGAAGAACATAGAGCAACTTTTTTTTTTTTTTTTTTTTTTTGGTGAAAATGATGAGTGACTCAGTCTGAGTAGTTCAGTTGTGTGTGGAAATGTGAACAGAGAATTCTTATGGACTGTCTGTGTCTTCAGGACATTCATACACTGAAACTCAGAGCCCTCATTATGTAATTTGCGGGGAGAGCCTTTAGAGAAGTAGCTGAAGGAAACTTGGTATTGCTGTCATCATTGTGAGCAGAGGAAGAATTGCAACATTCTCGCAACATATGCACAAAGAAGAGAGCCTAAGAGAACACAGTGAGAAGGTTACCACTTGCAAGCTTGCAAGAGAATCTTCTACTTGAGTCAACTTGGCTGAATCATGACCTTAGACTGCAAATCTCCAAAACATTGAAAACTAAATTTCTATTGCTTAATCTATCTAACATGTAATATTTTTCATAGCATGTTTAGATACCTAACATAAGAGCTAAGCCTTTCTGCACCAGATATCTCTATCTATGGCATCTTATCTATCTTATACCTTATAACATGTTTAATATTAATGCTCCGAGGAAAGTGACTGTATCACACATTTGTGTGGTTCGTTCTTCATATTTCATCACTTCACAGGGTTTAGTGAAAAGTCCATCATGTAAACTTGTCTTCCCATTTGAACCCAGATCCAAAGAGGTTCAAAACTTAGCCAGAAGAGAAGAGCAGGTGTGGGTTCCAAAGCCCACCTCCAGCCATAGGGGTCCAGTGCTTCCAATACTTCACTGGGCAACATGGGAAATGAATGTTTCACCATTATTGTTGTTAATCACCATCTTTATTTTCATAACGTTGTATAATGGAACATAACTATGGAAACTGAATAATTAAAATTGCATCGTAATAAAGCAGTAAAAAATAATACATCATATATAAAAAATAATATAGAAATCCAAACTTTTCAAGATGTGACAATGCAAATATATTAGCAAATGTTCCTTTCTAGCTTCTTATATAAGAATTTGTATTATTTCCATGTGTAAAAGGGGAAAATATAAACCTATTTGTGCACTATTTTTGTTTTGAAAGGAAAATCTATCTCAGGTGGCCCAAGGTTGACCTGTGTTCCTTCGTCTATTAAATCAGACTGTGCAGGCGATTCACTGCTCTGTGGTAGGGATACAATGTGCAAATGATGGAGCTGAAACCATCAATAAATTTGTCCCCGTGAAAATGATGACAGAATCTCTTTCTATTATTAAGAGCTATTTTAAAAGCTAACTCAAAAGGATGCCAGCTGGTGACCTTGTTGTTAGACTCAGTAAAGAAGAAAATAATTAAATTAGCATGACTCTTCAAATTCATTCTCACTTGGTAGAGGTCTGGAATTGATCATCATGGCAGCATGTGAAAACTTGCATCGTGGTGTTTGGCGGCAGTACTGTTAAATAGATGAACAGCATGCAACTGTTGATAATGTCAATTGTCATTTTTATTAGGTTTACTCAGTCAAAATTCAGACCTAGAAGTTAGATCACAGAGTCTCAGGTACCTTCTATTTTAGAGGTGAAGGATGATTAAACTCCACCAAAATCTCCATTGAAGAGAGGCATCTTAATGCAGTCAAGGTTTGCATCCATCCTCACGGCATTCCTTGATGCTGGGTGCCATGACAGGACCTCAGCCTCATTCCAGCTGTTTTTCTCACTGTACTGTGCTTACAAACAAAATGTGACTGACTGGAGAACAGTGCGAAAACAAAGTATTAGGATAACTCACACTACTGTCTGATCTTTTGTAGTTTATTAAATTATTCCTATCCTTTTTTTTTCTCATAAAAATAAACCAATGAATTAAGAAAGACAGTTGCTTGTTTGTATATCAAAGGGTGATTGATGTTCAGAAGTGTAAAATGTTCAAGATGAGGCCCCTAGGACAACCCCTTTGTCCCAGTCTCTCCATAGTGCCCTTTGGCTGCAAGTACAGTGAGTGCTAGATAGGTGAAAAGAAGCATTAGACTGTGACAACTCTACTTTTAGAACATTATTTTAACAACTTGGATAATGATATGCTTATGTTTATGAGTATCTGATTACCTAGTTTTGCTATAGCTAGATGCAATGACTTAAAAAGAAAGTCACTGTAAATACATAAAGATGGAAAAATGTAGTGCATACAGTTATTTGTTTTGGTTAAGAATATATATTTGCTCACGAGAGATGGAAGAATTCAAATCATATAATGGATCAGGAACTCTTTAAGTGCGTCACTAATAATTCAGATTATGTAGTAAAAAGCAGAGAGCTAAGGATACCTCTAAGTAGGCAGTCAATGAATATATCATTGGTAAAGTTTCAAAAACATTCTTCAGTGAACCTAGATGAACACTAGTTTCTTTCTTTCCTTACCTTATCACCCTCTCATTTTATGCTTTCTTTTTACTTTCCTTCCTTTCTTTGTGGTAATTAGAATTGAGTCCAGGGCCCATACTAAACACACTCTACTCCTATTACAAGAGAATTTAACTTCAAAAATATATTTTATGTGTCAATGTGTCCTGCATTGGTAGCTGATTCATACAAATATATTGTTACAATCTGACTTTTGTATTTGATAAGGTACAAAGTCAAGGATTAACACTTGTTCTGGGAAAAATGTCTTAGCATAACGGGTTGAAAGCAGGCAATACATAAGCAATGTTCCATTTGTGTAATTTTTCTTTAGTTTGTCTAAATGTGATGGTTGTAGAGGTCTTCCAATAGATTGAGTGAGAATACCTAGTGACTTAGAGTTTCCATTGCTGTGAAAAGACACCATGACCAAGACAACTCTTATAAGGGACAACATTTAATTGGAGCTAGCTTATAGGTTCAGAGGTGCAGTCCATTATCATCATAGCAGACAGGCAATATCCAGGCAAGCTGAAGCTGAGAGTTCTACATCTTCATCCAAAGGAATCCAGGAGCAGACTGGCTCCCACATGGTTAAAAGGAGAGCCTCATGGCACATCCCTACAGTGACACATTTCCTCCAACAAGGCCACAGCTCCTAATAGTGCCACTCCCTGGGCCAGGGATATTCAAACAACTATATTCTACTCTCTGGCTTCTATAGGTTTGTTCAAACACCTGAGTATATGGGAGCCATATCTAGCCATAGTATAATAAAAAATATAGTTAGTCCAACTTCCAAAGTCCCCATAGTCTATAGCACTCTCAACAATATTAAAAGTCCAAAGTTCAAAATCTCTTCTGATATTCATTCAATAACTTAACTGTAATCCCCAAAGCAAAACAAGAAACCATCTGGGCAAACTCCAAACTCTGCATCTCCATGTCTGATGTCAAAGCAGTCTTCAGATCTCCAACTTTTTCATCTTTGTTGACTGCAACCAGCTTCTTTCTGCTGGGCTGGTTCCACTTCCTGTTAGCAGCTTTCCTCAGAAGGTTTCTTATGGCTCTGGAATCTTTAATATCTTGGGGTCTCCAAGTCAGCTTGAACTTCATAGTTCCTTCTTCTCGGCTCCTCCAAAGGGCTTGTATCACTTCTCTAGCTCAGCTCTCTGTAGCACTCAAGGTTCTGGCTGATTTCACTCTACTGTGCTGCCATCTATCCCATGATATTGGCATCTACAATATGCTGAATCTTCTGCTGCAACTAGGCTTCACCAATAGCCTGTCACAGGCTCTCTCCATGGTGCCAAACCTCAACTCCTTTGCATGACCCTTTAGTGCTGGGCCATCACCTGCAACTGAGGTTGCACCTTCATCAATGGCCCTCCATAGCATCTCACAGTGCCAAGTCTCAGCTGTTCTCCATGACCCCTTCATACCTTCAACACCAGTACCACCTGGGTGATTCTTAAACATTACCACGTTTATGAGGTACAACCTTGGCTATCTCTAGAACACAGCTTCTTTGTGCTCTCAGAAAATACTTCCCAGAAGATTTCACTTCAGTGATGCTGGTATCTTCTTCGTTTTTTTTATAGTATATTTTTAAATTAAATTATTTTATTTATTTATATTCTAAATGTTTCCTCCTTCCTAGTCTCCCCTTCCTGAGTTCTTTACCCCATCCCCCTGCCTCTGAGAGGGTGCTCCCCCACCTGCCCAACCACTCCCACTTCACCTCCACCAGCATCCCTCTTCCCTAGGGCATCAAGTTTCCACAGGATTAAACATATCTTCTTCCACTGAGGCCAGACAAGGTAGTCCTCTGCTACACATGTGCCCAGTGCTACGAAACTAGCCCATAAAAACTTCTAGGTTTTTAGCTTGGTCTCCGGGAGCTCTGAGGGGTCCTGGTTAGTTGATATTGTTTTTCCTATGGGGTTGCAATCCCCCTTAGCTCTTTCAGTTCTTCAGTCCAATGGTTGCCTGTAAGTATCTGCATTTGTCTTAGTCAGCTGCTGGTAGAGCCTCTCAGAGGATAGCCATGACAGGCTCCTGTCTGCAAGCACAATATGGCATCAGTAATAGTGTCAGGGTTTGGTGTGCACATCATGGTACACTACGTAGGAATACCCAAAGCAACAACCTAAGCGGCACGCATAAACCTCAACTCAAGAAGAAGGATTAGATGTCCTGCTCCTTTTATGCCAATAGTATCCATTTAACACACTGGGCATTTCAGCTAAAGTCACCCCATGATCTGAACTCTACATCCAAGTCTGGACTTCTAAAGTTACCCTACCATACAACTCTCATATTAGATCATCTCAGCCTTGGGCTCTATCGTATCCTAACTGATCCTGCCCTGTTTCCTTCTCTCCTTCTACCAGCTTTACCTCTGCCATATTGTTCCCACCCTAATGATTGATTCCATAGCTCCTAGTAACCCTACAGTCTTGAGCTTATCATGGGCATTCTGAATTTTGCTTATATAATATCCATTATAAGGAGTACATATGCATGTGCTGGAATCAGGTGTATTCTATTCATCCTGCTGCAATTATGATGCCTTGTTTAAGCCCGAATGTATTCCATTGTACCACTCTAATTTCTAGCTCCAGCTAACTAGCATAAGTTGTCTCAGAGTCCTTCTATTCTAGATTAAACACATAATTGCATGGCTGAAGCTGCTGATTTCTGCTGCATTGCATGGGACCACCGTTATCTATTACAGCTTTCTGTTTTCTAACTCACTCATGTCAGGCTGGTTGTCCTGCAACTTGTAATTAAATAGATGTCGTTGAACACAGAGATCAGAAGTGGCTTGATCTGAATGCATGGGAAAAGCATGTACCACAATCTGGATTTAAGCTTTTTACTTCACATAGAACTCACTGCTGTTCCAGGTGGCCTTGAACTTAGGCAACTCTCAAAACGCAAAACATTTAATTAGAGCTAGCTTCAGGTCAGAGGTGGAGTCCGTTATCATCATAGCAGAGAAGCAGAGGGAAACTGACATGGTGACTTAGAAAGTAGGAAGACTCAGCAAGCAGTTGCCTATAAGAAGCTACATCCATTGAGAGAGAGGCTTCTGGGACGGGCATGCAGTACAAAGCTCAATAACGGACAATTGTTCCTCTTACCTTCCCAGTGTCTTCAGGTGCACTATGTTTTGTGAAGTTTCTGGAATAGACAACATTTGAGGGGAGTTTTCCTGTGCAGGTAACTGAAAGGCTTGTTCGGACTGGTTCTTAATGAAGGGACAATTATATGTCTTTGCAATTTTATAACATTTGGCATTTTAGAAAGTCATGTCTTCATTCAGGTGAGAAGTACAATTCAGATTGCATTCTTTTAACCAAGAAATTATAGAACAGAACAAGTTAAAAGGAATGAATGAATACTTGAAAACAAATCTCTCCTTATCAATAGGAAACTGGTTTTTCTTTTCGGGCTTCAATGAAGCTTTGTCAGTTTTGCCTTCGTCTTTGACATGTGTCAATTTTTTTTTCCTGTGGAAACACAACATACACCCACTTCTGAGCTGGAGCCCTATACTTTTGCATATGACCAAAGCCCAGCATGGAGAAACCAGTGAGTTTTATTCTGGTAACTTACAGGACTATGGGTGAGGGGTTACTCACAGGAGTAGAATTGACTCAAAGACAGTTGCATTACCACAGCTCACCCCAGCATGAGTGACACCTCACAAAAGCTGAAAACCTGGAGCACACTGCATAGCCTACAGGCCAATAGAAAGGTTGGAGAGTGTTCTTCTCACGTGACTCAGTTGGTCTAAATCCCTTCCAGGTTTCTGCTTCTTCCAGGCAGCAGTTCTGGTCTCAGAATCTTCCTTTGAGAAGGATTCTCAGCAGCTTTATTGTATACTCTTGGGAGGATGAGTTAGTATCTGGTCATTTTCAGGGACTTCCTGAAGTTATTTTGAGTTCTTTACCTTTCTGCTTAAGGAGTCTCTGAATGATGGATTGTTTCAATCAGCAGGAAACTGTTACACAAAACAACAACACCGTACTTTAAAGCTTAAAGAGGGGCTGGAAGGGGGGATATAGTTCAGTTGGTAGCATGCTGCCTAACATGCACCAT